>PVJX010000571.1:6838-53569 GCA_004027295.1 Dolichotis patagonum | reverse complement strand
AGATACACTGGATCAATAGAGTGTATGTGTCAGTGATTGTATTAGTAATCTACTGCTGTACAAGAAATCACTCCTAAACCTGGAAGTAACAGTAAACTTTCATTTCCTCTCATAGTTTCAGTGAGTCAGGAATTCCAGTGCTGCCCAGCTGCGCTCAGAGTCCTTCATGGTATTGCAATCAGGACGCTGCCCAGGGCTCCACTTACCTGAGGGCTGATGGGACTGAGGCACGCACTTCTCCCATGCTGGCAAATCACCCTGGTTGCCACAGGAGGCCTCAGTGTCCCCTGGGTCCCTCCTTGGGGCTGCTTGCATGTGCCCACAACATGGCAGTGGGCTTTCTCCGGAGAGTGAACTGCTGAGGAGGAGGAGTAAGTGGAACCAGAAGCTGGGAGCAATCACAGAGGTCACCCTGTCACTTCCACCACATCTTGTCCCGGTCACCAAGTCCAGCTCACAGTCAAGGGCAAATGAAGCAGTCTCCCATCTCCTTTTTGAATGGGGGAGTGGCGCAGAGCATGCAGATACTGTCTGAGGTCGTGAGGGTGACCAAATAGGTCCCCTAAACAGATGAGAGGGCTCACAAGCACTGCTCGCTGGACCAACAGCGTACCTGCTGCACGTGTCCATGGGACACTCTGGGCCCAGCCAGGCTGACACACAGGAGAGTATCAGGGCATCAGTGCAGCAGGTGGCTGGGCCCGGTGTGACAGGACCCCCTGCAGAGGACAGGGCTTACTCTACATTTTGGCAGGAAGATGGGCAAGACTGACTGGACTGGACCCTTTCTTCGTTTTTTTTTTTTTTCTCTTTATTTTTTGAGAAATGGTTTCACGCCGTAGCCAAGGTTGGGCTGTAACTCATAATCCTCCTGCCTCAGCCTCTACACCAGGCTCAACTGTACCCTTTAAATATCTTTTATTATACACAAATGATAATTTAATACAGTTGATTTAAAAAATAGTAAGTTTCCTGACTCAGGGTGTTAACCATACACACAAATTTGCTCCCCTCCTCTTCTTTTTTTTGCAGGGCTGGCGATGAGGTCCAGGCTTTGTATGTGCTAGGAAGTGCCCTACCACTGAGCCACCACCCCCAGGACCTGTCCTACAATTTCTTTGGTTTAAGCAAGGTGTATTAGAGACAAAGTACTTGGCACAGCTTCAGAGAGGAGAGGTTTATGAGGCTCATGGTTCCTGAGGTTTTAGTCCATGGTCAAATGTTTCCATCACTGTGGGTCTGAGGTGAGGCAGGTCACCATGAACTGTGAAGCTTGCTTCATGGTGCCCAGGAAACAGAGGGTGGAGAAAAGTCCCAGAGAGAAAGGGGTTAGGGACCAGACAGAGACCCCAAGGTCATACCTCCATGACCTGGCATCTCTCAAGCCAATCAAGTTGATAACTAAGATTACCCATCACCTGAGTTGAAAAAAAACTTTTACCAAATCTAGCCTTTCCTGGTTCTGTAAATAAAGTTTTATTGGCACACAGGCATGCACATTTGTTTCTGGAGTGACATCTCTAGCTGTCTTCGTGCTGCAGTGGTAGAGTGCTTCCATTCAGATGGCCTGCAAAGCTGAGAATGAATATTCCCTAGCTTGGCCCTGGACAAAGAAAATTTGCTGATCCCAGCTCTGAAGAAAACTAGGAACGTAATGCTGCTTCAGAAGCATCTGTTTTCAGGGCCAACTAGATGGCAACCTCTTTGTCTCTTTAACCCAAAGCCAGCCCCAGCCTCGGCCCATGTGGATGAACGGCAACTTCTCCCAGCAGCAGGCAGATGTGGGAGGGTCCAAGTCCGCCCAGAAGATCCAGGGTTTGCCCCATTTGGGAACCATTTGACACTTTCTTAGAAGTGCTCTCTGCAGCGCTCTCTTTAGGATTTGGAGCCCTGTCCTAGGCTGCCAGTCCAGAAGAGGGCCCTGCAGCAGGAGCAGGGGGAGAGTGGCAGCACTTTGGGGGGGCTGTTTACGTGTCACGCTTTCTACCTCTCTACATCCAGCCTTTCCCTCACCCTCCCCATCTCCCTCCCTGGTCTCTGTCTCTCTCTTTCCTCACAGACCTCAGTGCACCAGATTGCTTGCGCAGGACAGATTCTCCCAGCGTGATTCTTTGTCTTGGTGCTGACTCAATTTGTAGTCAGGCAGGCAGCAAAAAATTGCACTGTAATCAGCTTTAAGAGCAAAACTAATTAAAACACAAAACGAAAAACTGCAAATGAAAGCTGCGGAGGTGGGGTGGAGTCCTTCAGCTTCCCCCAAACTGGAGAGACGGTAGAGCCCCTGGGGCCCCTGTGCTGCCCCCTGACACTCCAGCCCGCCAGGGGTACCCTCTCTGGGCAAGTCTCTGTCACCTCTTCATTGCATTTGCCCCAGTCCATTCCCTCTTCTTCCAGAAATAAAGCTTCTGTTTTGATCTGTGTATCGACCTTGCTGGCCCTTGGGACAGGCAAGTGACCAGGCCTAGGCAATCAGTATCCAGGTGACTGGATCGAGCCAATGGGAATCAGCCCTTGAGCTGTCAGGGAAGACACATGCACATCCACCCTTTGCACCAGGGGTGTGAGAATGTGAGTCCGGAATCACCACCGGTGGCCGAGTATGTCACAGAGGAACGGAAGGCGAGGAAGTGCGGCTGACAACAATGCGCTCCTGACTCTGATGCCAGAGGAAACTGCAAGTGGTTTCCCACTTACAGGAAAGCCTCTCCTTTTCACTTGAGCCACTTTGAATTGCATGGTCTGTCGATTATCTTTTTAGCCTAAGTAAGTCCCCTGCAACAACGGAGATGTACTTAGGCTAAAAAAATTATTCATCGTTTATCTGAAATGCAAGTTTAACCAGATGTCCTGGGTTCTGCCCTGCCACACTAGTCTGGGCCAGCTTTCCCAATCGGTTGAGCTCCAGGACATCTGAAATCAACACTGGTCCCTTCCTGCAGCAAGGACACAGAGGGACCTATGACCCAGCTGCCTCCAGGGACCAGGCACCCCACGGCTGAGATGTAGGAGTCCTTGGCTGGCCCTGCCCTCTGCTGCACCATCTCTCTTGGTGGCAAGGACACTGCCCATTGCAGAAAGGACTGAGGGCTACCGCTCTGATCAGGGGTCAGCCTTGACCTGCATTCTCCCCCTGCTAGATTGCTCTAGGGAGTTGGCAAATGAAGTCCTCACTGATAGATGGGTACACTGAGGCTCAGAGGATAAGAACCCATCCAGCCACAAATAGCTGCTAGGCCCTAGGAATGATGCTTTTAAGTAGGAGAAACCAGGGCAGGAGCTGTCCCCCACCCGACAAGTGCCTGCAAGACACCCCAGTTTGCCACTGGATGGTGCTGGGAGTCACCATGCAGCTGGAGTGGGAGGGCGCTGGGATAAGCAGGAACCCACGGGGCTCCCGCCTGCCTGGCGGCTGTGCATGACCTGGCACAGGGAACAGGAAGGACTGCCGGTGTCCTTGGGCAGTGGGCAGTGGAGGAAGCCGCAGTCACCTGCTCCCCGCTTTCCGCCTTGGGGGCCTCTCCCAGGCCTCTCTTCTGAAGGGCTCCTCGCACTCGGCTTCTGTTTTGCTTTGTCATTTTTTTCCCTTAATGCTTCCTTTGTTGTTCTCCCTCGGAATAAATAAATAAATAAATAAAACAAAGCAACAAAGCAAACATCTGGAAAGTTTTGGGGAACTGGCATCCTGCTCCGAGGACCCACCCTCCCCGAGTCAGGATGCGAGTGCCCGTGGGATTCGCAACTGGCCCCCAAATGCTCTGAGAGCAGGGGCGCGGCCCCTCTGTTCGCCTCCCAAAGCCCTGCCTTTGGGAAGGTCGTGTCCTTCCCAAATCACCACCTCCGCTGGGCTCCCAACGCCCAGCCACAGCCCTGACCAAGTGCCCAGCAAACTCTGGCGCCTCCCTGTCCTATGCCCAGCACACCTCCAGCCCATGCCATCAGCTCCCCTCTGCCCCTTCGGCAGCCGCCACCCTATCTCAGACTGACAGCTGAAGTCCCACATCCTGCCCCTTCTCCTCTGCCCATACATCTCCTACTCCAGCTGAGCCCCCACCATGAGGGTACAGGCTTCCTCCCAGAACAGCTCATACTGCCACTCCCGTGCTCAACAACCCTCTATGGCTCCCGACTGTCTCCTGAGTAAAGACCAGCTCTTCACCATTATGTTAAACCACCCTGTGATGCATGTCTATTGTTTATGTTTTTCCAGCATTCTTTCTCTCTTTTATTGGGCAACGCTACCCTCAGTGGTTTTGTTGGGGGATTGGAGAAATCTCAGCTCCCCGACTTTGGGACTATGTGACTCAGGGGCTTTGTTCAGTCCCCAGTCCATGAGATAGCTGTATGATCCAGCCTGCGTGTGTGATGCTCCCCTGACCAAGGAGTGGGTTCGGGCTTTGCCACGTGACCCAGGCCAAGCGCAGCCAGGCCTGGGACCCTGCTGTGAAAGCAGCTTGTCCTCCCCTCCTTCCGCTGTTGCCAGGTGGAGACGGTGCTATCAGGAACGGCTGGGGTCATCTTGCCGGCAGACACGGAAACGCAGCTCAGGGGGAAGCAGGACTACGACAGCAAGAAGAACCTGGCATTTAAAACACCTTCAAGACCTGGGCACCGCCGTGCCTGCAGCCAGGACGCCCACCGAACACATGTGCCTTTCTTCAGGTTTATCAACTTGGAGGTGAGGGCCACCGAGACACCCAGGGGAATTCTAATTAACACAGCCCTCAGCTTCTTTCCAGCACTCCGCCACTGCGGGCTTGCAGTCTCCACAATGCTGAGAATGTGGCCTATACCGCAGCCTCTGTGGCTGTGACCCTGGTGGCTCCCGGACACGTGACCCTTGCCTGCATTACTGCTCACCACCCTCATCCCCAAGGCCTCTCAAGCTGGCCTTTCCTGGGCTTGGCCCTTCCCTCACTTTCTGTCCCTGTGATGCCTGCCCACAGCGCACCCGTCCCCCACCTTGTCTGCAGGCCATCTGGGCACCTCCTTGCTCTTCTGAGGGACAGGGACCCAAAGAATAAAGCAGCTTCTGGTCAGCTAAGCACAGCCACACATGACCTAGAACAGAAGCCGGGAAGGTACCACAGTCCTTGTGGCCACTTGGTGGCCTCCTGAGATGAGCTCACCTGAAACCTTATGTGGGGCAGATGCCCACCTCGAACTCTCTGTGGCCCCACAGATGGCAAGAGGCCAGGCCGGAATACTGGGATGTGAGTCTGGGCTCTGGTACCATCAGGCAGAGGGGGTCTGCCTGAGACAGACGCAAACACAAAGCAAAGGAAAATCAGGAGATAGAGGCAGATGCTTCCTAGATCCAGTCAGAGCTGAGGCCAATCCTCCATGTTTTAGGTTCAGAAACGAATACATTCCCAATGATGGGCTTCTGTAAATCTCAGCTGATACACTGTTGTAGTCACAGTTTGCAAGGAAAAAGATTTAATACAGGACAGTTAATTTATAGGATTATTTTATAATATTCACCCAAAAAGTCAAATGCAGAAGAGTGGGGGAGATCTGTGCACACACTAGAGACCCGAAGAATCCAGCTGAGGCCCTGGATCCCACAGCAGGGTCCTGCATGAGTCCAGCCGGAGGCCTAGGGCCCACGGCAATGTCTCATGTGAGTCTGTATCAAGGATCTGCGCCGGGATGGCCCAAAGGTCAGCGGTGGAAGCTAGAAAGTCTGCACCAGCAGGACGAAGGATCTGTGCCAGCGGCTGAGGGATCTGCTCTGGAGGCAGGAAGTGACACTCAGGGTAAGGACCAGAGCTCCCCCGAACAGAACCGCAGCCATCGTCAGCAACAGTGAGGACCTGAGCTGAGTTCATGTCAGGAAAGACAGCATGACAAGCTTCTCCGGGAGAGCCAACAGCACCGTCTTCCCCTCCAGTCCTCCTTTATGCTGCTGCCCACAGTCCTCAGGTGGGCCGTCCACACCCAGCACCACGCTGACTCAGTTCAGCTGGGCATTACATGATGACCATTAGTTAGCCCACCACAGTCCCATTCCAAGTCTTTCTCCCATCCCTATGCCTAGTCCAGGGCACAACAGGTGGTCATGAAATATTTACATGTCAACCAACTGAGGGTGGGGCTTGTCCTCTGCCTTGTCACCATCCCCTCTCCCTCCGACATATCCCCAACTGTTTAACTAAGATCCATTGACCTCTTGGGTTTCAGATACTGCTCATTTCCAGAAAGATCCTCTCTCATGCTCCAGAAAGAATAAAGTCTCCTCATAAGTCCTGGGCACCGAAACACCCTTGGTTTTCCTTCCTAACCCCTCTCACAGTAGGTGATGGTGTCTTCGGTTCCACTGAATATTGTGTGAACATCTCAGCCCAAACTGCAAACAGTTTGGCTGCTGAATTCTTAGGCACTAGCACAGAGCTTGACATAATGGTGCTCAGCAAAAGGTCACTGGATTAAGGAACACAGGGGACATAGCTCACAAGTCAACTGCAAGGAGAGGTCCCCTCTGTCTCTCAACTTGAGTCAAGTGGGTGGAGCCATGTCCTAGGATCTGGTCCCTTGAATGCTTCCTTGAACAGAAATTGCCCCTTTGTGTAGCTCTGAGAAGGTATTAGCATATTAAACTTGATCAGAAAGCCCAGCGCAATTTGTGATTCATTACCAGGGACCCTAACCACGCCCTCAAGCAAATGTCAAATTTCACACATTTAATGAACTCCATACTTGAAATATGTGGCCTGTAAAATCTGATTTACACTGCTGTTAAAATCTTTGGTGCCTACAAAGGAATGCAAAAAGTATGTATTTGTACTTAGAGAAAGGCCTTTTATCCCCCTAAGACAGTAATTCACTGCAAGGCACATAAACATTCTCCAAAGCGTTATTTCAATCGTAATGTTTCTTTCAGCACCTCACATTTAGTTACCAACTTTTGAGAAGAGTGGCTGTGTTAGGGTACGTGCGGTTGGGAAGGCGCCACTGTGTAACTGTCAGCCCTGGGGAAGGGGAGCTGAGATGACAGCAAGCTGAGGACAGCCACAAACAGGCAGAGCAGAGTTTCCCTGGCCCTGTCATTAAACCTGCCTGAAGTCAACCCTGCCGTGGCCACCACCGTATCTGGAAAGATGTTTTTTTAAGTTTGGCTCCAACTTTATGTGCTGAGTGTTAACACCTGGTGTTTCTTTTGTCTGGAGTTCACGGCTCACTTTGGACCCATGGGGTGGCTGAGCTGCCCAGTCTGGTGACAGATGACCTACCATGGAGGTGCTCCACGGAGCCGTAGCAACACAAGCTGACCTCGAAGAACATCTTCCAAGCTGAGAAGGACACCTCGACCCCCGTTTTCAGGCTTTGCTGGCCGGAAGAATTCTGTCCACAGAATGCACACTCCTTGCACAAACAAAAGGCAGATCAAGACCACTGGCACCTGCCAACTGCCAGCCCCTCCTTGCTCTATTCCCAATACCAGAGGTCACCTCTGATTGGGCTTTATTCATTCCCTTCTCACCAGCGATTGGTTTAGGTGTGGGCTTGTAGCCTAGTGCTGACCAATGAGATGTAAGAGGACTTCCCACAAAATTTTTCAAAGCTAATCAAAAGAGTCTACCTTGAAGAGAATACCCTTGTGTTTTTAAAGCTCCACTTGAGATGCCAAGACTCACCCTGGCTCAACAGAGTAGAAACAGAAAACTGGCGAGGTGAAAGTTTTGGGCAGAGTTCAGGGGTGAAACCAACATTATTACTACAGCGGGCATGTGTTATTCTCTGACCACCAAGCAGGCCTTTGCCATTTCTTCTAGAGTACAAAAAGAATCCTTTCCAGGAATAACTTTTCCCCCAGGACAGTCTTGGATGAACTGTCAGTAATATCCTGCCATGGGGTCCAAGTTTGGCCCAGTGGATTCTCACCCAAGACACTGACCCAGGAATGTGATCAGAAGACCCACAAGTGATAACACAAACTTGCAAGGAGCTGGCCGAAAGGTACGTTTACTCCGGCTAATGTATCCCCAGCGTGACCTCCTCATCAGCTCCAAGCAGAAGTTTCAGTCTGTGAGCCACTCCGCATCCTGGCAAGGAATGCTGCCCCCATCACCACTTTCTTAGCTTAACTTTGCAGGCAGACTTTTGATGCTTGAGACCAGAGCTACACCGGATGACGGGTGACGTGTGCAGTGCTGTGCACAGCTTGTGTGACACAGCTATTTCTCTGAGCAAGTACCATGCCGGAGGGGGTGTGCACACAGGCACACAGACCCACACCCACTTTTCAGACAAAACTGTGAGGCTCCGTGTTTGTGTGGCATTTTGGGGTTAGTGAGTCCCAGGCCTAGGATTTGAGGGTGTCTTCCTCTCCGTATCTGCCTGATGAGTTCAGTTCCACGCAGCCCACACGGCTCGAGCGAGAACTCAAGGACATGAAGCTGATGAAAGAGGGTGTAGCGTCCAGCAGCGTCCAGCAGCGTCCATGTTCCTATGGGAGGAGATGTGGCCCTCAGCAGCCTCCAGCCTGGAGAGGCATCCTGGGCCTGGGGGTGACGCCCTCAAGACGTCAAAGACTTTCTCAAGGGCTGAGCCGGCACTCAAAGCCACAGCCCCAGACTGGAGCAAACACTGTGCTCCTCGGTGTGAGTCACAGCTGTGCTGCCTCTGGCCCGGGGGACAGGGGTCCCTGACCCCTGCACCTGAAGTGATAGGGCGGGCAGTAGGCCAGGTCTACTCCGCACGCTCATCACCAAAGGTCAGAGGTCAGCCACCTGGTACACTGAGGACTGGCTGGGGGGAGAAGACATGTTCCTCCTAGTTACCAGTGGTCACCCTCTGACGCCCTCAGCCCCCACTGCCACTGCTCTTCCTTCTGTTCCTGAATGCTCCCAGGGCTCCTGCCACAGAGCATTGGCACATGCAATTCCTTGGGCTGGAACGCTTTTACTCTGAATCTATGAATGCTAGCTGCTCTCAGCTTGAAGATTTCAACTCAGAAACCCAGCTCCTCAAGGTCATCACCCCCGGTGACCAAGCCTGAAACAGCCTCACACGCCGCCTCGTCCCCCATCTCCCTAACGGCTCCCTGTGGTGGACGTCTGTTGCCGTGTAAGGCAGTGACTTTACTTGTGCTATTCATTTATTCACATCACACCTACCGAGCACCCATTAGGTGCCACCTTCTCCCAGACACCCAGAATTGCAAGTAAGTCAGAGCCCCTGTCCCCAGAGAGCTTGCATTTGTATGAAGGAGGCTGAGTAAGCAAAAATACGGCAAGGTAAGGGCTAGCGAGGGACAGGGCTGCCCTGTCCAATGGGGACGTCAAGAATGTCCTTGAAGGAGGTTTGGCTGCCACCTCAGACAAACTCTCTGCCCTAGAAGAGTGGTGTCCATGGACATGGAGACCACTGTGTGCCCAGTGCCTAGAGGCCACCCTGGGGAGGAGGCGTTCGACAAAGGCATATGCAATAGATGTCAAACAGTGCCTGCAGCCAGCTCAGAGGCTCTTCCCCCAGGGTGACGACAGCCCCGCTGCAGTGACTCACGGCTCAAGGCCTGTCCCCATCCTGAGGTTGGCTCTGCTCATAATTAGGAGGTAGAACAGCCACGATGACAGCAGCTGAGAATGTGGCAATTTCCCGGGAACTATGTCCGGGATGGAGGTGTGGACAATGCCCAAGAATGTCGGGAGTCAGGTTGACGGGGTACTCACTCGTCATCTTTGTGGGCATTTTTCCACCTCCTGAGATATGCCATCGGGGAATGCAGCTGGCAGGCGATGGTGACGCCGCTGCTGCTGTTACCAGGAGCCCTGAAGTGTAGAAGAAGGGGCAGCTGCCAACCCCTAACCTGGCCCCATCTCTCACCTACGTGTCTCACAGAGTACGGTCAACAGAAAAGACACCCACACAACACACCCCAAGAAAATCTAGGTACTTTGTATAGGGCTGTAGTTGCTTCAGGACCACGACTGACAAATCAGAATAAGGAATGACATGATGCAAAGCAAAACCACAAGGAGTTACCATAACATGCTCACCAGAATAGCTACATTTTAAAATAAAGATGATGAGAGAATGAAAACATAAGTTATGGGAGGGGGACATTTCTTTGTGAATCACATTTCTGATAATACCCTTGCATCCAGAATATATAAAGAACTCGCAAAACTCAACACTAAAACACACTAGGTTTTTTGTTTGTTTTGTTTTGCTCTTTGTAGTGCTATGGATGGAACCCAGACTTCATGCATGTGAGGCACCATGCAGGACACTGAAAGCCCTCAGCCCAACAATTTCATGTTTTTATTTTTTTAAATTTAATTTATTTTATTTTTTGTACCGGGGATGGAACTCACGACCTCACGCTTGCCAGGCAGGAGTTTATGCCACTAAGCTAAATCCCCGGCCGTCTCATGTTTTTAAATGGGCCAAAAAAACAGGCACACTTCAACAAAGATGCATCTGGAAAGCAAGCCCATGAAAAGATGTCATGGGCTTCACAGGGAAATACATTAAGAAGCACGAGGAGATGGTACTGCACGCCTGCAAGGATGGCTAAAGCAAACCACACTCAACGATGCTGAGGGCCGAGAGGAACGGGGAGACCAGAAGTCACACGTGGCAAGTTGTGGGACGCAAAAATAGTACATTCACAGAAATTCACTTGGAAGGGTTCTTGAAATTTCTATTGAGATGTAAGTTACATGCCATAAAGACCATACCTTTAAAGCACACAATTCAACAGTTTTAGTAAACTTAGAGTCATGCGAGCATCATCAGAGTTCACTTAGTACGTTCTCACCAAGCTAAAAAGAGACGCAGCATCCAACCACAGGCCCTGCGACCACCATTCTACTTCCTGTCCCTGGATCCTCCTCTTCCGGTCATTTTGCCTGTGGGGAATTGAGCATCCGGGGTGGCCGCACTGGCTTCCTCCACTCGGCTCATTGCGGGGTCCATGCACCCCCAGACGCGCGCCAGATTCACTCTTCCCGGGGGCGAGCAGCATCCTGGCGCGTGGGTGACCCTGCCACATTTTTTCGTCCTTTCCTCGGTGGACAGAGATGTGGGCTGCGCCCAGGTTTTGGCTCTGAGGAAGCTGACTGCTCTCAGCGTCAGTGTCCAGTTTTTTGGTGTGCGATCTCATTTCTCCACGAGAGGAACTGCTGGGTCCTATGTGACGCTGCGTCTGCTTAAGCGTTTGATGATACGTAACTTATATCTCAATAAAGATTGTTTTAAACTCTGCCTAAGTAATTTCCAGGGTGGTTGGATCCCTCTGGCAACCCCACAGCAGCCGTGGGTGGAGTTTCCCAGGGCCCTGCTGTGCGTGTCGGCAGGCCCGGTGCGTGCAGAGCTGTCTCGCTGCAGGTCTGTTGGCGGCTTCTCACCAAGTAAACCCAATAGTTCCCAAATGACTTGGGCAGCTGTCTGGAGGGCAAGAGCCAATGCTTAGAGACATCCATCAACTCTGCATTTAATATCCGCCTACCCGCTACCCCTTGCAAAATGAAAAAGCAACAGAAGAAAAAAAACTAAAGGATGTCATAAAAATTAAGGTGAGTGAGATGAGGGGCGCAGAGAGAGGGGAGAATGAAAGAAATGACATCTCTTTGGCCAGGTCATGAGTTGTGTTCATAGTTTTGCTCCTAAGAGGACGTTTCCAACTCTTCCCAGTTCACACAGCTCCAGCGTCCAGCATTGCACGTGTGTGGCAATACTAAAGCGATATAAAAGGTAAACATGGATTACGGTGTGGATTGACAATGTCATCCACAGCGCGCGCGCGCGCGCGCGTTCAGAGGCGGGACTTCCGGGAGGTGCTTCCATCGCGGATGTGCAAACCTCGGCCACTGGTGTGACCCCGGGCGAGCTCACAGCTGAGTGCTTGGTTCAGACAGCAGTCCAGGCCCACACAGCTCTCCAGAACGTCCTCACCCAGCCTTCTCTCCTGTGAGGAAGAAAGCGCTGTCCATCCTATTTAAATGGCGCTATTTCCAAGTTTTCCTCTGTGCCACAGCTGCGCGTTTTCTTTTCCTCACAGAAACTTTCTTTACCAAAAATACAACCTCAGAACAGCGCTGAAAAATATAACCTCAGGTACAGCGCTGGCCTGACTCAACTCCTGCCTCTCTCAGCCTCACTTTTCTCACCTACAAAATGGGGATCACGCCCTCCCCTCCCAGTCCGTGAGGCGTAGGTGGTGAGTGCTTCGCAAGTGTGCAATGCCCCTGGCAGGCAGGGCCGACCTCCTTCCAACAGGTTCCCAAATCTTCCAGAATCTACTGTTAGGACTCAGCATCTCACTGCCATTGAACCGTACCCGGAGAGGTGGTTAAGGCCGCGTGTGGTGACCCACCCCTGTAATTCTGGCACTCTGGGATGCTGAGACAGGATGACCCCATGTTTGAGCCCAGCCTGGATGATTTAGTAACTTAGTGAGACCATCTCAAAATTTAACATTTAAAAAGGGCGGGACAGGGTTCCATCCCAGTACCAAAAATATTAAACCAAAAATATTAAAACGGTCAATTTTATGTTACATATACTTTACCAGAATTTTAAAACACGAACAAAAGACCCCCAACGTTACAAAGGCTCAGCAAGCCCTCAGCATGTGCCTGACACGGGGCTGGCTGAGAATAAAACCAGAAGCCAGCTCCACCCCAGCCGTCCCTGGGGACCCTCAGAGCAGGAGCCAGGAGCGCCCTGCCCCCCACCCACGCGGGCACCAGCCGCGCTCCCCGTCACGCCTCTCCAGCTTTGTGATTTATTTTCTTAAACTGAAGCAAATTCTGCCTTCTGCTTTATTAATGAATTTGTTTTAATGTGCAAAAAATGTTTTACATCATTTGCCAACTCCATTACTGCCTTGTATTCTCCTTCCCGAATCCCCGAGCATATGGATTCTGCGGGAGGAGCCCTCTGCTCTTGCCCTTCTGGGCTGCACCCCAGCGGGGAACACGCACCGCACCCACCGGTACAGCAGAGACAGCCTTTTCCACGTGGAGCGAAGACGGCACCACGATCACGCAGGACAAGCCACAAAAGCAGGGCCCTCGCGGGCCAGCCAAGCACGCGGAGGACCGCAGTCAGCCGCTGCTGCCTCTGCCCCCAACTCTGAAATCTCAGAGCACTGGGGCAGACAGTGACCGCAGCGTTTGGGGCGAGCGTGAACATAAACCCATTTACAGGAAGGATTTTGCTTTCTGCAGTGCGGAGGCTCAAACCCAGGACCTCAACCACGCTGGGCGAGTACCGTGCGCCTGAGCCGCGTTCCCAACCCCGGAGGAGCTTGGGAGAGAGGTGGCCTCTGTCCACTCACAGCCTCCTTCACACAGGGGCTTCAAGTGCTCCCATCCACACTGTCCCCAGCACTGTGGTCTCCATGCTGATTTCCACAAGTAGGGACCCCATCCCCATGACAGGTGAGGGACCCCTGTCATTAGCCAGCAAGGGAGGACGGACATTCACACCAGGCCTGTCCCCGTGCCAGCCAGGTTCAGACATCACCCCACAGGACACTGCCTTCAGTTCCATTCCTGTCCCGACCAAGACGAAAGGGTGGCACCTTTGCCTGGTGGTGTTTTCTGCCAGCCGGGGCGGGCACTGGGTGTCTCCACGTCTCCGTCCGCCAGCCTGGCTCTGGGAGGTGCTCTAGCCCAATTCTAATTCTGATGGTGATGAGCTGCCTAATAAAATTATGCTAAGTTATGTGCATAAAGAGTAGCATCTTAAACTCTAATTATTGGCCACGTCTTTGAAGAATTCCTGTGCAATTTCCAGGGTAATCAGCTCACCTCTGTCTTTGGGCCTGATTAGCTGTTCGGGCCAATTTAAGTCCCCTACCCCCAGCCCTACTTGAATCAACAGGGTTCTGGATGTCATTAGCTATTCCAATTGCCTTTTTAAAAATCTGTTTCACATAAGAGGACAAATGAGGAGGAGTATGTGCCCATCTTTAAGACACTAACTGCATTCTTTTCGGCAGCCTGTTCTCGTTACTGCTTCTTTCTGCGGGAGGAATCTGAACGCGGCCTGGGCTCCGCAGTTCCTGACTGCAAAAGGCTTCATCTTCGAAACTTGACCCAAGTGGGCAGATTTGGGAAAGATGTGGCTCGAGAGAACACAACCTGCTTTCTCCTTTCCTACCTCTTCTTCCAGAGCCAGCTCCCGATTCTGTCGCCTACTTCCCAGGGCTCTGGAATGAGTGGTCACCTCTGGCCTGGACACCCACACGTGGCAGGGTGGAACTGAGACCCTTCAGATTATTTGCTGGAACGGCAAGAAGAAACCTCATCCAAGGACTGGCTGCTTCTTCCCTTTATTGAGTCGTCAGCATGGTTCATGCCAACAAAACCATGGAGAGATCTGGGCGCAGGAGGGGGCAAGTTCCAGGGGAAGGGACTGTCCCCGAGAGCCCCCAGCTGCTGCTGTGGAAATCAGACAGGGATGGGGACCTGATGAGAGATAGAAGGGAGCAGTGAAATGGACGCAGTTCAAGTTAGAGTGAGTAGTAAGTTACTCAGTTTTACTACAATCTCTGTGGCCTACATGCCACATTCTGTGGGACCTGCCTATCCCTGACCTCGTCTCCAAGCTCCTCCCTGGTCTCTGAACCCCAGCCAGGTACCCCTCCAATATGCCCAGCATCTTCCCACCCCAGGGCCTTTGCACGTATCACTGCCCAGATGTTGCTTTCCCCAACCCCTTCATCATCCTGCAAGCCTCTGGCCAAACAGTCCATTCCTACAGGGCCCTCCTGTTTATCCCTTTTCCTGCATTTATTCTGAACAGATGGCCACCCCCTGCCTAACTCTGCCCTGCTTTAACGGGAGGCCTTCTCCACCTGATACTGGTCTATATCTGTTTATTGTCACTCTCATACCCAGAAAAATGCAACCACTCTGAGGGCCAGAATTATGTCTTTCTTGTTCTCTGCCACACCTACAGCCCACAGACCAGTGCCTGACAGATAGCTGCTCGGCGAGAATTTGGTGGACAAATGAAATGTTGGCATGTCCTCTGTGTCTCCTCTTCCCCATTCTGTATCTCCCAGGCTCTGAGCTCCTTCTCCAAGGAAAAATATGCCTGAGTTTCATCGGCCCAACACAAGAAAAAGTCAGTTTCTCTTAAACCTCTTGAAAATGGACCACAGAGGCTTAGAACACCAAGTTCCTACTGTGAGCAAACAGGACCTGCAGGCTGAGGTCTAAAACATGGAACCTGGCTGGTGCAGTTGCGGGGCAGTGACTTGTGTGTGACTGTTACCCCAAGCGACAGGAGGCGCCCAGGTCCAAGTAAAAACTCAGCCTGGGCCTCGGAGGAGGCTTTGCTTTGGGGTGTCTGCAGCCCATCTTCCCCAGCCCTCCAGAAAGGACCCTAAAAACACTGTGGTGGAGATAAGTCATCCACAGAAGGGGCGGGGGAGAAAGAAACCCCGCGATTGGGCAGGCTGTCCACCAAGGCTTTGGATGAAAACTGATCCAGCAGTGCGTGACCCTCCAAAAATCCGCCAGCCCCCGAAGTGCTTAAGTTACCCATCCAACCACAGCCACATGAGAATGAAATTAAATCCCACGGAAAGATTTGACTTTAACATTATGCAATGTTTGGGTGAAAAAAAAAAAAAGGAGAGGGGGGCCTTAGATAAAAATTCATCTTTTTTTCCCAGAGTTTAGCAAAGCTATTTCTAGCTTTTAATGATAGATTTCACCATGGCTTCATGGGTAGTTTTGAGAGGCGTGAAGGCGGGCTGCTCTGTTATGTAACTCATCTCAAGTCGGAAATTAGCAAGTCCTGAATGAATTCTGTTACTGTATTCCAACTTCTGGAAAGTTTGGAGCAGCGACAGTTCTATTTTGAGGTGAGCAAATCCATCATTTATAGACCTCCTCGCAAATACCGCAGGATTTCATGTCGCGCTGAAAAGTTTCATAACAAAAACAGTTAAAGTACTTGGAGGGTTGGAACATTGCGTCTCTAAACCTTATTAGTCCGAAAAGGGAGCTGAGCGAGGCTTCCCAGCTGCCAGTGATTCAAAAATGCAAATATCTAAGATCAGATGAATATGCAGCTCTCATACCCTCTCTCCCTCCCCACTTTTTTTCTTTTCCCAAGTCCAGCAAAATATTCTGGTCAACAACATGAAAAGAAATGTCTGTTTTAACGGGACCGCTGGGCATGAAATAAATTCTGAAGTCATGAAAGTAGCGTCTGGAAACTCGGGGCAGCTGGGCACCCCGAGGCGGCTGCAGCACGCAGGACCCTGCGCATCCTCTGATCCTCGGGTGCCCCCTGGCGGCCATCGTCGCCCCGCCCTGGGCTGGAATTTCCCAGAGCTCGCAGATGGAGTCTTGAAGGAAAAGTACCGCAGGCCCTCCCTTTAGAAGCATGCAACCCCCAGGTACAGGCCCTGTGCACGGAGATTGGCAGCTTCAGCTGCTAATGACACCAGTTGGCCAGGTGGATGCCTGACTTTGCAATCCGGGAGCTCAGACCACTGGCCCCTTTGCAAATGCGGACAAAGGTAAAACCAATCATCTATCTGTTGAGTGAGGTTTTGGGGGTGTAGGGTCAGGCTGAGTCTCAGACTCAGGGCGCTGCGTGTGTGTCCAAGGCAGCCCTGTTGTGGCCACCGAGAATGTCAAGTGTGTATCTGTTGCTATCAGGTGTGTATCTGGTGCCCAGCAGATTAGTAAAACATTGTGTTTCCTGTGTCCCGGTACACCCCTTTAAAAACTTCTTTTGCCTAAAAAATGAGGCGACTTGTATCCCTAAATCTTTCATCCCTCAATTATAAAAACAAAGATTTCAAAGCCATCAACACTGTGTATAAATATGAACCTTATGTTTTTCACCTTTTTTCCCATTTATATCACTTTTTGATTTTTGACATGTTTGGAGAGGGCAACAAGTACACAATAATAAATCACATGCATTGGTTTTTTTTTTTTTCTGAAATCAAAATAGTTTTTTAAACCGGAAACAAGTTCTTTACATTTTCTGTACCACCAGAGAAGCACATAATAGCAGTATAACAGAAAGTCCTCATTTTATCACCAGAATTCATGTTCCTGTACAAATTAAAGTGATCCCCACAGGCAGAAAACACACAAGCTTTATTGGGCAACGGGCCACGCTGGCAAAGAATGAAAGTGGGATTGCTCAGGAACACGGAAGATCACATGTGTGTCATCTCAGAACCGAGAATTTGAATCATCTGGACGTTCTTGCTACATTAAAGCGCCCCTTGCCCAGCGTCCTCTAATCAAAACACGCTGCTCTGGTGGACGCCTGCCTGGGGGGCTGCACAGACAGACGTAGGAATGAGGGAGCCATGATCGGCGAGCCCCTATCTGTACCCCAACAGCATGCCCACCTCACCCCAAACACAACATTCACTGACCCTGTCCAGCTCTGGGGATGAGCTGCCCAGGCCGTCCCGTGTGGGAGGAACCCAGGAGACCCAGGGGCAGGTTGCTGCATTGCCCCAAGAGGTGCTGGGGCTCCAGGTCACCGCAGTGCCGCCCCCACAGTGCTAAGCTTTTCAGTTCCATGCCAAAGCAGTCAGTCATTTTCTTCTCAAGAAATGGACATGAGCTGGCATGGCGGCGCACACCTGTAATCCCAGCACTTGGGAGGCTGAGGCAGGAGGATTGCCGTGAGTTCAAGGTCAGCCTGAACTGCTTAGCGAGACTCTGTCTCAAAAAAAAAAAAAAAAAATGGACACAATGAAAATATTGTAAGTATATAAAGCCAAAAAGTTTCCTGTTAAAAGGGGGAGAAATAAAATATATATAAAGCTCTTTGTATATTTTAAAAATAAAAATGGGGGGGGATAAGGGAATTCCAATGCATTTAAAAACCAAGTGTTTCTTCAAAAAACTTGAGATGACCTCATAGACATACATACACACTTCACAGACACAGAAAGGCTGAAGGTAGAAATGTCTGATAGGCATTTGCTTTCAACAGGATGGAGAGAAGTTCCCATTTGAAATTTTGGCAAAAGTTTAAAATGCTGCCCTTCAAGACATTTTTGTGCATGCCCAGCCCCGCCCCAGTAAGAACAAGACAAAATATAAAAACAAAAGTCTGGAGAGAAACATAGGCATGAACATCAATTTCCAATGAGCACAAAATTCAAAATACATTTAAAAACATTGTCAGTACAACCTAGATTCTCAGCAGAGAACAAATGGGGGAAACGGGGATCAGCAAAGGATGGAATTTAAGACGACCGCTGCAAAAAGGGCTTCACTCCTAGGAGACAGCGGATGCTCCTCTAAGTGGGGGAGTGAGCTCAGCGCACCCCACCCCAGCCAACATTCAGACGGCCCCCAGATGCCACAGCCACAGCCGCGTCGTGAGAAAGCAAAACCTGTGTACATGCCTGTTCTCAAAGCCAGGCTCAAAACTGTCAGGCAGATGGAGAGGCTGGATGGTCAGTGTCTTAGAGAAACTGTGAACCCAAAGGGAGGTGGGGGAAGGAGTTCGGCCGGCGGTCACTGCGCCCCTGACCTCACCCTAAACGCTGCTGGAGTCATGGGGCTCACTGGGTTCTTGGGGAGTCAGTGACGCTTTCTACAGTTTTTCCAGACTGATGAACCCAAGGAAAGAAAAGGCCCCCAGAGCAGTGTGCTCCAGTTTCCCGCTGAGGAAAGCACCTTATAAACAGCTCAGGCTCCTTGCTCCCTTCGTCCCCCCCGTGACTACGGTGACCCCTGAGAAGGCTGAGCGCCCCTGGTGCTCTCCTGGGATTCCAGTCTGCCTGTGCAGTAAGGGTCCTGTGCTCCACGCCAGCTCCAGGGTGCTGCCCTTGTGCCTCCTGGGTGTCAGGTGCCCAGTCTGTGTCCCCAGCTGGTGGCGTCAGCTGGCTGGTCCCACAGTGAGAGAACATCCACACGGGTTCAGTCCTGGCCTCCCTTGCCACTACCAAAGTATGGTGGCCCAGGGAGAAGAGAACTGAACTTGGACCCGTGGAGGACACCGTCAGACACCTGTGACTTCTGGGGTGGCCTCTGGGCCTCTCTTGGAAGCTTCCTCCCTTGAAGTTGTCACTTAAGATACTGAGTGTTGACTCAGTGGAAATCAGGGCTGAGGGAAAGTCCAAAGAGACCAGCTTCGTTGGCTACATCTGCTGGAAACATCAACAGTCACCTAGCCAGGGTCCCGTGTGACCAGCCCGCGGGAGTCCTGGCCTGTCCCTGCGAACCGGGCTGGCTCGGGTTTGGGAACTCGCACACAGCTCTCTTAAGATTCTGTTTCACAGGCTGACTTCTGAGAAAAAAAGGCAGAGGCTCCCCAAAAAATCACTAAATAAAACCTCTACTCTTCACATAAAACTGCTCAACGAAGAAGTGGGATTTGTTCGATCTTCCTGAGGCCTTGGGCAAAGATGCTATTTCTAAGCCACCGTTCATGCAATGCCACGCTCACACCTGCGGGTCTTCTCTCCCTGCTGGCAAGGGCTGGCGCGGAAAGGGGAGGGTGAGGCAGAGCTGTTGGATCTTACAACACAGCGAGTCAGCGGTCCCTGCAACTTATGGTCATCCTGGGAAGCTTTAACAGGGCAACACAAAGTACCAGCGTGCATGGGGCGCATTCTGAGGTCACGGCTGCCTGGCCCTCGTGTCCCCAAGTCTCTGAGCGCAGGTTCCCTTAGGGTGGGCAGGGAGTGGGTCAGTGACCCGGCAGTGGCGCGAGTCTGGAGCAGGCAGCGCCCCGCGGGTCCGAAGGGCGCATGCTCCCACAGCACTGATCGCACAGCCGGCACGGTGCCAGGCTCCGGTCTGGAAGCTCCCCCGACTTAACCCTTATGGCACGCACATGTGCCTTCCACAAGCGGTGACTTGCGAACCCAAGAATGCCCTGCCACGTCCAAGGCCCGTGAGCTCCCTTCTCCCTCCGCGAGCCGCAGCCACGGCTTTGTAAGAAACACGCGCGCCAGGGGCCGCCCTGGCGCGAGAAGCCCCTCCCCCGCCGTCCTTCCGCGCATGCCCGGGAGAGCTGCAGCCTGAGGAGCTGGTCCCAGGTCCCCCGGCTGCGACAACGACAACGGCACGGGCACGCTGTCGCTGCCTTTGTCAGCGCGTCCTCCGTGACTCCTCCTAACAGGAAACTGGCTGCTGGCCAAGAGCGGAGCCCCCGTGCCTGGACCTTTCCGTCTGGGCCCCAGCAGATCTGAGTCACATCTGCCAGGTTGTCTGAAGAATCAGCTGAAGCTCTTATCGCACCGTCGACACACGGAGGGGCTGCTCGGTGGCATGTTTCCTGCTAAAGCAACCCGGCTGGGAGGGCCAGAGGGTGTCCTCAGATAGCCGCTGGCTCTGGAACTGTCACCAGCTCCCAACAGGAGAGCCACCTCTGGAGCTCTTTTACGAGGTGGCAGGTGACGTGAACTCACCCACCAGGCTCAGGGGGGTCCCCTCTCCTACTTCGCTCTCCCCGGGGTCGTGCTTCATAATCCTAGCAATCCAGGGCCCCTCACAAAGCAGGGCCGCCTCACAGAGAGCGCTGAGCGTTTCCAGATGGAGTTACCGTTTGGATGACTTTGTATCGAATCCACTGTCTGTTCCTCCCGAATCTACACTGAGAACTGTTTTTTCTGAAACCACTTTTTAAAGTGTGAGAGACTTTTTAAAAAGGACACACAATAGGACTGGTTTAAAAACAAACAAAAAAAAAACCCTTCTGTAACCTTCGACTAGACATTAGGTTTTTATCACAGGACAACCAAATTCAAGTCATAAGGAAGCTTGCACAGTGACCCACAGGACTGTCAGGCGAGCCACCCGTTCTGACAGTCGTCACTCCCATGTGACAACCAGGGGTCTGACGTGTGGGGGGCCCCTCTCAGGCCTGCCCCGAGTCTTCCCTCTGAGGACTGGCCCCAGGGTGCGGCCTCGCCACATAGGAACCGCACGTGTTAGCAATTACTGCAAAACCCAGGTGGCGTTAACACAACGGAACTTGAACTCTGTCCACCGAGAAAGTGCAGAGCCCAGGGTCCCCGCGGACCAGCGCGCAGCCTACGACGTGAGCTTCGAATAGCTGGGGGGAGAGAACCGTCTTCGCAGGTACTTGAGGACGTAGAGCGGGAGACAGCTGACCAGGGTGATGACAGAGACTTTCCAGAGGAACGACAGCGTGGCGATGAAGTACACATCTGCAAGCCAGGAGAAGACAGCAGTGAGCTGCACGGAACGTTCTGGAAGGCGTAACGGGACCGAGCAGCAGCCATCGTGGACAGCCAAAGGAAAGCTGCTTCCCTCACGCACGGTGTCAGCTCACGTCCCCTGCCCACTCCTGGGGGGGGACGAGCCGGCCAGCAGCGCACATGGCTGTCAGCTCGATTCTCCTCACTTTCCCTCCTCCCTGTCTGACCTGATCCAGTAGCTTCCTGCTCGGTACAATGTGATTTTCAACAACTCCAGTAGGAAAATAAAGCAACAGGTGTTTTTGATTTAGACCCTGACAGTTGGAGTCTCTTTCTAAAGCCAAGCACTGGGGAGCACGAAGTGGCATTCAGACGGAGGGCTCTGCTTCCTAGCAACTCTTCCATCTGTCTCAATAACGGTCACACATAGTGATCACGGGGACCCGGGGCACAGCACGAGAGGGGCAAAGCCCCCTTGTCCAATCCAGGCTCAGCCTCGGGTCTTTGGCTAAGGTTGGGGTGTTTCCTTGGGGGCTGAAGGGTGGTAGAAAGGAGGCGATAAGGTTTCTGAGACGGGACACTGCTGCTGTCAGGGGGAACCCCGTCCCCGCCTCCTGAGCTCAGGTGGAAATGCTGCGGGCCGGGATGAGGCCCCTGCTCCAGCCCTGGGCCCTGTCCTGTGACTGCTCCCTGTCGAAGGCCACCCGTGCTCCTGGGGGGCCCGAGCCCTGTGCATGCAGTGGGTGCGCACACAGCCTCTTCTAGAAGACTGGACAAATGTGAAGCTTCTAACCTCTCACCTCCTGGCCACGCACGCCTTTTGTCTTTAGCAATGAACACTCATAAGGAGCTCTGGAAAGCAGAGAAAGCCTGGATCAAAAGTGCTACTGCAGTAAAGCAGAGTTTCTGGGTCTGTCTTCTTACTGCCCAATGGAGCCTCTGGGGACATTGTTTCCCCCCAAATCTACCTTCTCATGAAATCTGAATACCACCAGTTCTTGGGCATCTGTGTGTGACACTGGACCTTACACATAAGGAGGGTAACATCTGTCCACTCCCGAGCCTGGCTGGGCTCCCTCGGAGGTGGGGTCACAGCACCCAGTGGGGAACTCCTGGGTCCGGCCACCTTGCCCTCTCACTGGGGCAGGCCTCCCCAGGGGTGCTGTAGCCAGAGGTCCCCCAACCTCCCCAGCCAGTCTGGCTGCTCCAGGTTGCAGAAGCACCCAGTGGGGAAGTGGCCTCAGAGCTAAGCTGTCCCTGCCGACAGAGGAAACAGTTGCCCCAGAGGAGTTCACACTAAGTAATGCAGACAGAAACCTAACTGCATGTGAATATGCAGAAAGAAAGTGAGCCTTCTGCTGCCTCCCTGCCGCCTTCCAAGGTGACGAGCCCAGCCCCGGAGGCCCAAGTTGATCCTGGCTGGGCAAACTCGGATTTGGGTCCCCTGAGGCACACGCTGGAAGAGGCCGGGCTGCCCGGGCTGCACCTGTGCTGAGCACCGTGATGCAGAGCTGGACCCGGGCCCTGGACAGGAATACACCCCCACCAGCACCTGGGGTCCGCAGTCAGCCTGGAAGGGGACCAAGCCCCGCACGGGTGGACTAGGTCTGGCTGGACATTTGGCAGCGTCTTAGGAAAAAGAGGTCATCCAGATGGAGAAGCCTGAGCTTGTGCCCTAGAGGCAAGGGGTGACGGCCCGGACCCTGAACCAGCACTGTGGCAGAGAACCCCCTTCCTGGGGGACCCTGCTCCCCGACTTGCACATTCTAAGATGTCCGATGCGAGGTCAGGTGCGTCTCCCCCACCTCGTCCTGCAGCCTCGGTCACAGCTGTCACCCCTATGGGATGATGGGACTTGGGTTTTTCAAATGTGCTGGGTCTGCAGTTGGCTGGATTCAAAGATGAGGAGCGTGAAGACATGGGTCTACCATGCTTGCTGAATTAAATAATTCTCCTTCTAGACTGCCCAGCTCTATGTGGTTTCCAAAGCACTCTTGAGCTTGGGATGTAGCTCAGTGGTACAGCTCCTGCCCAGCACATGTGAGGCTCTAGCTTCTATCTGCAGTCCTACCAAGTAAGTGTGGGCATGGTGACACAGGCTGGTAATCCAGCACTCTGGGAGGCTGAGGCAGGAGAATCGTAAGTCTGAGCCCATCTTGAGCAAGTGATGACTTAGTGAGACCCTGCCTCAAAATATTTAAAAAGGGGGGCAGGAGATACAGCTTAGTGCAAAGGCCCTGGGGTCAATCCCCAGTACTGCAAGCAAGCCAGCACACACTCAGCTTGGAGGTTATATCCTGCATTCTCAATCCCACGTGCTAAATCCCAGCCGCCACTTGTCAGTTAGGGGCTCTAGGCAAAGTTTGCAGGCCTCGCTGCTGGGGAGACTCGGGGCTGACACCCCCGGGTGGCAGACGAGCTTGCATGCTCGGCTCTTACCGATGAACTCGTGTAGGAACACCAGCGAGGCGATGTAGCAGGCCAGGCTGAGCAGCTCGGCCACCGTCATGAGCCAGTGCCAGGTCTGGATGGTCAGCGCCACCATGAGCAGCTCGGTGAGGATCAGCGACGTGAAGGAGATGGCCACGATGTGCACGAACTCCGACTCGAACAGCAGCAGCGCCCCGTACATGATGGTGCTCCCTGGAAACGCCAGAAAGGGTGTCCCCGGAGTGCCCTGGGCCGGGTCAGCGCCACACACAGCCCCCAGAGCTGGACGCTGGGCCCATGTGCCACCCCCAGAATCACTCCTTTCGACATCGAAGGCCTGAGTTCTTTGTCAAGCGAGGCTGACGAGCGATGCGCTACGGGGCAGTCAGACCCGGATTCTGCTGTTTTCCTCTCTGACCTCGCAGACTAAATACTCTGTAACCAGAGAAGGAAAAGGCAGCGGACGGAGAGAGAGGAGGGGAGCATGACGGGCTGGGGACAGGCAGTAGAATGGTGGGTACTGGGATGGAGGAGGGGACGTGAGAGCTGTTGTTCGGTGCAGACAGGGTTCCCGAGTTCCAGAATGGAAAGGTGCAGGGATCTGAGGGGCAGTGACGGGGCGCCTGTCACCCCCACACTGGTCACTGAAGATGGTCAAGCGATGCTGTGTGTGGTTTTACCACACATGTGCACAAAGAAGAGCTTCCGGGAGAGACAGCAAGAAGCCCACACAACTGCCGAGGACAGCAAGGGCATACAGAGGGGTGAGGGACGCCAGTCTCCCCAGCACCCCAGAGACTGAATGGACTGTGTTCCACTTGACTCGAAAACGCTGGCAGCACAAAGGTGTCACTCAGAGGGACAGGAAGCATGAGGCGAGGGACAGAGCCGCAGACCACCGACTATCAGGAAGCCCTTGCAGGACTGCACTTTCCAACCAGATGCTCACATACACTTCGACCTATGTCTTTAAAATGTACCCGCATGCATCACGTTCCAAGTACAATTTAAGCCTCTGCCAACAAACTCAGTGGCCTCTAATTTTTTTTTTGGTACCAGGGATCGAACTCACGACGTCGCACTTGCAAAGCAGGTGCTTATGCCACTGAGTTAAATCCCTGGGTTTAATTTTTTTTTTTATTGTATTGCTCTTTGGTTAAAAAAAAAAGAGAGAACCCAAATATTACACATTCAATTATAAATTATATGTGTGCCTGTCCAGGTATCTAAAAACAGTACTACGCAGTGTATGATGTGCATTATAAAACGCAAACAGTAGAAATTCTGAAAGGAGTAAGGAAAAAATAAATGACACAGGAGAGTTGGTATTTCCTTTTCATACTCCAAGAGGTCATCTTTTGAAGCTACTACAGTCTACAGGACCCTCTCGGCAGCCACAGAATGTACGTTTTTTTAAAGCCATGACTTGATCTCACTCTGAGCAAAGGCACTGAACATCCGAGAAAGCAATTGCTTTTTGTTAGGTGGATCCGAGCGCCTGGCAGTTTTCAATTAGTACGAGCTGAGTATCCCTATTTGTAACGCTCAAGACCAGAATGTTTTCGATTTGGGCCTTTTTCAGATGTTTGAGACATCTGTGTATCCGTAACAAGGCAGCACGGGGAAGGGAACCAAGTCTAAACACAGAACCTGAGTTTTACACACACCACCCACGCTTCCCCGATGGCTAAGTCACACTGCGTTTTTTGTGTCCCTACATTTTGACGCTGACCTATCCCTGAGGTCAAGTGTGGAACTTGCTCCTTGTGGCAGCCCACCAGGGCTCCTGAAGGACCAGGGATGATGCTTCCTGCGTGAGTTAGGCTCCTCCCTGACCGCACCCCGGGGCTGACGGCACCGTGCATGTCTGATCTCCCTGGGCTGGAGGTCAGAGCCTCCCAACCGCCCGCAGAGCACTCGCCCTGCTGCCACAGCCTCTGGCCTCCCTGAGGTCCCTGCTTCTCTTCTCCTGTTTCACAGGCTGGAAACAGACTCCCTGGGTCCCAGTCAGCACACAGGGCAACAGCTGGCTGCTGTCCTTACCTTGATAGATGCTAATCAAAACCCAGATTAAGAACGTCTTGTAAGACAGTGGCCGCCCCTAAGGAGAGACAGAAAGGTCAAATAACAGAGGGCGGCCAGCAGATCACTGGGGCGACCAGCAGCTCAGGGTGCCATCAGCCTCCTCCCCCCTGCCTCCACCCACACACGGCCACCGGCCTGTCCCTGTCCAAGCAGGAGTGAGACATCTAGACACACGAGAGGAAGGGGGTGACAGGAGCCAGGCATACGCCTGCTTTTTGTGAAAACCCCAGATGACAGAAAATCACGCCGTGCTTGGGACACTGTTAGGAGCAGACGCAGTCACAGCCGGCACTGTGCTGGGCTTGCAGACTGCCGTGCGGTTCGCGCTCCCTACAGGGGAACCTACACTGCTTTAAGGGAAACACGAGCTCCTACGCTTTCCCCAGGGTCATAGCAGCCCTGTCAGTCAGACCTGGGGAGTCTGAGGGGAGGGAAAGGAGAAAGTCAGGAGGGATGGAAGGAAGGTGGCCGAAGAAGCAGAGGAAGGGGGGAGAGGGACAAAGGCAGAGGCAGGGGGCGAAGGCTCCCACACCTTGAGCAGGTCCTTATAGAGTTCGGGGTACAACATGGCAACTTCCGACTTGACATCCTTGTCCAGGACCAGGGAAAACACGGGGAACATGGTGTAGATCGTGGAGTACCTGGGGAGCAGAGCGGACGGTTCTGGCCAGGGCAGAGGTGCCATCTGCGCCCCCCCCCCCCGTTCCCGACGGGCCAGGCTGTGGAGACTCAGAGGTGAGACAGACTGAAGCCACGGCCTGGAGGGCTTGCGGGCTAGCTTCTGAGCGACTGAACAAATAAAGGCAGTCACCTCCCACTGTGCCACAGAGCAGTGCTAAGGAGGAAACTGAAAAGGTGAAGGGGGAATAAGAAGCCTGTGTGCGTGGGTGTGTGTGTGCGCACACATGCGTGCACGGGCACATGTATACATGGAGTGCAAGATGAAAACTAAGAGAAGGTGGCCAAGGAGTAAATAAACATCTGAGAAAGGAGTAAACACTTGAGTAAACATCTAAGCAGAAGCAGCCAGGGAAGTACTGAGAGAAAGAGCATGCCATACATCAAGAACAAGCTGTGCAAAGGTCCTGAGGCAGGGGTGCAGCTGTCAGCAAGACTAGTGTGGCTGGGACTGAGGGATGAGGCAGATGGTATGGATGATAAAAGGCCACATGGATTTCCCATTTTCTACTATGTCCTTTTACCCTGCCAGACCTGACCCAGGCACTGCATTTTTCCAATTAGAAGCAGGTACAGTCCAGGGCGTACTCTCAGGCTGACTGACTAGCAAGACATAACAAGGGAAGAGGGCTCTGTGCCTCCCCAAGAGGGGCGGGGCTGTGTTTCCAGTTCTGCAGAAATGGAAGTGGCCTTGCGCATATCCAGGGCACCGATAACCGGACCCCACCCGCCTGGGGAGCCACACACGGGCACCTCCTCTGAGGAGGTCGGAGGGCACTCTGAGACACTGTGGGTGGGAACGCACCGGGCTCTGCCTCTGCAACCTGGCAGGTTCCCAACGTGGCTGTCAAAGAGGTTCAAGACCTCACTTCCTCCCAGGGCCACAGGACCAGGGAACTGAGGCCACACATCTCCTCTCGCTGTGCCACGTTAGGGAGCCCAGTGAACATCAATGCCTCGCTGGATTTCCTTACCCAATGATGAGGAATCCCTGGTAGAGAGGGACAGAGGCAAAGTAGAACACAGACGAGAAGACAGCCTGCGGGGAGAAGAGAGGAGGATGTCACCAAGAATCCTGACAGAGGCCCCGACGTGTGCAGACCGGAAATGGCACCGACCTTTACACAGTGCCTCTCCTTGTGGCGCTCCACTGTGCTGTAAGCACCCGAGGTACAGGAGCTCATGGGGTTCCTGCCACCAGCCTCAGTCACCCCTATCACACAGGGGAGGACCGTGAGGCACCCGGGGTACCTGGCTGGCCCCAGATCACACAGCTCACACCTGACAGATCCAGGAGTGAGCCCGGGGTAGCCCAGCCCCAGACCACACTCAGCCTGTGTGACAGTGAATTCCCAGAGCTGCAGGCAGGGAGGCTTTGCACGGGGTCTCGGTGAGTTCTGGAGCAACTGTGAGGCTGAGCCCAAAAGCTGTCCACACTGCACAGGACGGGGCATGAGCTGGGCCCTTCAAGACTCCAGCCCAGCTCAGCCTCCGCAGCTCACGGAGCTCCCAGTTCCTGACACCTCCACAAGGCAACAGCACAGGGCCACCAAGCGCACAAAAGCTGACACGACAAAAGCCACAGCCTTTCTCCCCTAGTGGCTGGTGCAGCAGACAGGGCTGCCCTTCTTACACCGTGCATTTGAGTATCTGGAGGAATTTTTAAGACGAGCACATGACAGGCTGCTTTTGCAATCAGACAGAAGCAGTGAAGGTATTTACAAACTGTCATGGAAACGTCCACTTCCTGATTTGGGAGAGACCAGCTATTGGCGGAGAAGACCAGGTGGGAGGATGCCACTACAGTTCTTTCTTGAGACAGCTATGGGCTAACAGAAGGGCAGCAGTGTCCAAGCTTGTTTCCATGAGGACAAAGCCAAAGGAAAGAGGCTTTTCAGTCACCTCGGAGAGCGAGGCTGAGCCTCCCGGCGCTCAGTGTCCACCCAGAGCACCCGCCAGGGCTGCAGCGAGCGGGCGCGTGGAGAACCTTGGCAGAGCTGAGAAGGGCCACCAGGTGCCCCGGCCACAGGAAGCCCTGGGGTCTCTGGGTCACAGTCCCATAATCTCAGAACTAGGAAAGTGCGCTTTCAGATGCCTTCTCCCCCGGAGGACAGTTGTAAAACTCTCAAGAAATTGGTGTCATTTTGCAAGGAAAGCTCAGGAGCCCCTGCTCTCCATGGGCCGTCCTGTCCCCAAGCCTGCGCCTGACAAGGACACTATAGGGAAAGTAAAAGCGCCACCAGAGACCAACGCCTGTGTGCGATCCTGGGATGTTCAGCACGGCAGGCGGGGTGAAAGTCAGCCTCCAGCACCAGGAGCCTTGCCTCGTTCTGGCATTTTGTTTTTCCGGAATCAAAATTAATGGTAACATCCGGGCATCATAGTAGTCAGCTCACCCAGGCCGGCTTTTGGGCCTGTGCCCAGGCACAAGCTCATTAATCTCCCAGGGGTTGAAAACATAGCAGTACCCAGCCCAACCAATGAATTAACATAAACTGAAAGTACAGATGTGGTCAGATGAACCACGGCAGCTGTTCAGCTTAAGATCTTTTTGATAAAAATAATTTTCAAGGTCCACTCAAAAAAGCAATTGATATTTAAAACATAAAATCACCCAAACAGGCCCAGATGTGGCCAGTGGAGGGTGAATTCTCATGTAGAACCCAGCTCATTCTGTAAGGCAGACTGCCTTTCATGTATGATCAAACACACTTCCTACACATTAAAATCTCACCTTATATTTACACCTCATCCTATTTCATTTTATTGACAATGATAAGCTGCACCCCACTAATGCCTCAGAAAGTTCCGTTCTTCAAAGCTGCCAATTCCAAGGGCAAAGTATATCCCATTGCCCCTACTTTACAGGCAGAAAGACTGAGGCCCAGAGTGATAGTGACTTGCTCACAGCCTCACAGGTGCTTAATGGAGCAGTCAGAAAGAGATGTGGGGTCCAGGATCCACCACTTCTATGTTCTCACCATTAAACTGGGAGCATCTGTACCACAAAGCCCAAGTAGGAACATAGCCAGCAGCTTTTCAACACCCAGAATGTTTTCTTTCCTTCCTTTTGGCCTCTCTCCTGTGACACTCTCGGCTATCTGATGACAGATTTTGATGGAGCTGGTGAGGGAGACAGTGAGCAAATACACACTCTAAAATCCTTTGTGGGCCAGGGATATAGCTCAGTGGCACAGTGCAAGGTCATGAGTTCGATCCGCAGTATCAAAAAAAAAAAAAATTCTTTGTGAGAAACTCAGAGAGGAGCAAAATGCTAATCCTCATGGGGACTCAACTTTATAATCAAGCTCTACTCCCACCTGGGCTCTGCTATGAACCATGGAAAAAAGGCTTGCTCTGTGGTGAGCGCGTGGTCACATGCACCTATGTGGAGGAACCAGCCGTCCACCTACCTGCACATGTGGGTGACATGCACCTGACTGAGGGTCTAGTTGCTTGCATACCTGCACAGTATAGCCACGAGTGCCAATGCAGAGGTGCCAGATGCTCATGCACCTGCACTGTGTGGCCACATGCACCTGTGCAGAGGCGCCAGCTGCATACCCACCTGCACAGTGTGGACCACACACCTGTGTGGAGAAGTCAGCTGCCCACCCAGCTGCAGTGTGGGTCACATGCACCTGTGCAGAGGCGCCAGCTGCCTGCCCACCTGCACAGCGTGGCTCACACACATCTGTGCCAAGGTGCCAGCTGTCCACCCACCTGCATGGTGCTGATGCAGAGGCTCCTGTGGATCACAAACTGGCTGAGAGCAGCTGAACGCTTGTAGCTGTTCCTGCCGTGCACCATGAGCAGCCGGCCGAGATGCTTAAACTGAGTGATAGAGAAGTCTGCAGCCAGCGAAGCCTGTTTTCCTTCCTAGAATCCAACGAAATTGGGCACCATCAGAAGCGCACGAGGTCAATGCAAACACATTCTTTTAATTGGAAAAATAAGATGGGGGTAAGGAGATCTTTGAAGAAACTCAGTAAAGAGATTCTTTGGTCTCAAACTATACGTGGTTGGTGGTCCAACTCTAAATTTGATTTAAAAGGAGGAATTTATTTAAATAAAAACACACTAAGTCACAGATAGTTGTAATTTGGAGGTCAAATGAATTTAGCATGAAGCCTTCAGGGTTCAGCCCCCTCTAATGCGCGTCAGGAGCAAACAACTGATCCATGATAGCAGAATTCTGTGTTTTATAACGTTCAGGTCCCTGCAGAGCCAAACATAAAGGAGAAAATACACGATGCCCTCAACAATATTAAATGGAATATTCCTGACCCACAACTGATGGTGCTACAGTCCGTGCAGTCCCCTCATCTTCACAGGTACCTGATTAACAGCGATATGGGCCAGGGGGAGACGAGGGCCGCCTGGTATGAGGACAGGGACAACACAAGCTTCCCCTCTGTGACACACCACCGTCTAAATCAAATCAACTGAGCCAGCAGGTGCCATGGGACACCCTGTAACTAACTGTCCTGAATGCTTCAAAAGTACCCCACCCCAGAGCAGCAGAGACAGAGAAGTGTTTTACATTAAACAAGATTAAAGAGGCAAGAGCTCATGCTAATAAATGAAATTTGTGATCCTTGATTAGTTTCTGGGTTTTTTTTTTTTAAGCTATAAGGACATTCTGAGGAAACTGGGGCAATGTGGCTCTGAGCATTCTGTACAGTGGTACCACGATACCAGAGTTACACCTGCGGGGTGACACGCTGTTTTGTTGATGTAGGAGAAACCATTGTGAAGTGGTGAGGGACAACACAGTATCACGTGTGCAGTTTACCTGCAGCTGAGTCAGAGAGAGAGCAGCAACATGGCACACGCTAAGCACAGATAAACTGAAGTAGAGGGCGCGGAGACAACTGCCCTTCCGCTTCACATTTTTGAACAAACATCACTTTTCAAAATAAGAAGAGGCTGAGACGTAAATGGTCCTACACACTCTGATAAGGAAAAAACCTAAGATGTAACAGATTTAAGTTAGCTGCATGCAAAAATGTGCAGCGTTTTCAACTTAAAATCATACACAAATATCTATATATGTGTAAGATATGTGCATATGTTATATATAACATACACATATGCACCCACTACCAATAATATATGCACAGGAAAAGTTTTGGAAGAACATCTAACATTAATAGTTTGATGCTGTTGTACTTTATTAAGTGATTTTTATTAGTACTTAGTACTTTTAATACTCTAAAATACAAAGGGATGAGAATGTAATTGTAATACTAATGTTTTAGCTCTATGTAGGAAATTGCAAACAATTCCATCAAATGTGAGCATACTTAAAGCCTGCATTTAAGGGCTCTGTGCAGATTTAGACATCGGATCTCATGCAAGAACCATCAGCCTCTGCAACTTCACACAGATACGGACGGACGGACAGACAGACGCACGCACGCGCACACACACACACACATCCAGCTGAGAACCAGAGAAGCAGAAAGCATGAGAAAGGGAAAAAATAAAAATAAAAGAAAGGAAGGCTTGCGAATTAACTCATGAAGATAAGCAACAAAATGTACAGGGAGCTCACTTCTTCTGTCTCCACTGTCGTACACCACAGAGTCCTAACACACTGGGGAGCTAACCTTGCCCCTGCTTCTGAGATCAGAAATGAGACGGGGCAGAGTAAATCGTAAGGGACAAGCACACAGTTGACAAGGAGGGAAGACAGAAAAACTAACTCACAGATTTCTCAGAATTATAGCCGCCAGCTGGATGCAGCGGCACACGCCTGTAATCTTTGCTACTTGAGAGGCTGAGGTAGGAGGATCATAAGTTCTAGGCCAGCCTGGGCACTTAGTAAGACCTGGCCTCAAAACAAAATTTTAGAAAGGGCTGGAGACATAGTTCAATTCTCCTTGGGTTCAATCCCTAGCACGGCACCTAGATAACCAGATAGATACATAGATAGATTGACAGACAGACAGACAGGAACTGCTGTGGCCTTTTAGTAAAGGGTAAAACTTGCCACAATCTTCCCTAACCTCGAAGACGGCAGCAGGCGGCCTGATAGCGAAGGGGGCTGACTACCGCGGAGAGGCTGGCAGCGCAGTGACTACACCCTAAATCTGGGTATTCCACCCTAAATCTGGGTATTGGCAAGCAAAGTCGGCATGGATCTGTAAGCCACTGGGCTGTGGGTCTTGGGGTGCAGGGAACACACGGTTCCCCGTTGTTACTGTCACCCTGAACTCCCTAAGCATCCTGCTATGTCTCTGCAGGGAGGGGAAACTGCAGGGCAATGCAGGCTGGAAGTGCAGAGCACGGCAACTCACCTTCCCTTCCACCCCCACGCCGCAGTCAGACTCCTGGATCATGCTGACGTCATTGCCTCCGTCACCTGCAGGGCACACAGACCACAGAGGAGAGATGAGAAGGAAGAGAGAGGCACGAGGGCCTCCGGATCTCACCCTCCCACTCAACCACACCGTGGGCACCCCGCCTCACGGGTGTCAGCGCCAGAGGGACCAGGGACTCGTGAGGCTTCAGCGCCCACATGGGTGTTCACAGCCAGCCCAGGATCCCGAGTGTCTGGGTGACTGTTACCGCTGCAGCTGTGACTTGCACCGCCCATCCTGAGCATGGGTGGTGCAGTGGGGCCAGTGCCTTTTCAACAGGCCCCTTTCCACCCTCCAAAGCACCAGGGGAGGAAGCCACTGCCATCACCCCCACTCTAGCGAGGAGCAGAGAAGCTCAGGTAGGGGAAGGAGGCCACCTGGGGCACCCCGCTGGTAGAGCCAGCAGAGAGGTTTGAGCCCAGTCTGATTCTGCAAAGTGTGGTCCCCATCCCTGTGGGGTGCTGTGATCCCAGGTCACCAGCAAAGCAGAAGAGGCCCTTGGACCTGTTTACTCCATTTCCCAAAAGGAAATATAAAAACAATAGTGACAGCTATGCAAGGTGGCACTAATTCCATCTCCTCAGGTGACTGAGGCAGGAGGCCAGTTTGAGCAGCTTAGCAAAACCCTGCCTCAAAATAAAAGACAGCTGGAAGGTAGCTCAGCGGTAGAACGTCCCTGGGCGCAGTCCCCAGGACTGCAAATAACAACAAAAAGAATAAAGTGGCCTGGGGAATTTGAATACAGCAACAGGCTCCATTATTTTTCTGAAAGAGTAAATTCAGTGTAGGAAGAGGACAAGGTTAACAGTACAGGGCCCCAAACACTGCCTATTTACTGCACAGGTGAGCTTAAATTGCACAGGTACGTTTGCCTGCTGCACAGGTGCCCTTACCCACTGAGCAGATGTGATCACCCACTGCGCAGGTGAGCTTAGGCTGCACAGGTGCCCTTACCTACTGCACAGGTGAGCTTTCCGGTGCGTTCCTGGAGCAGGCGCACGATCTGGGCCTTCTGGGTGGGGGCACAGCGGCAGCAGACCACGGCTGGGCACTGGCAGGCCAGCTCCATGAACTCGTACTCGTAGTATTTGAGGCACACCTGGGGGGACATGTGGACACACACAGAGGGGGTCAGCCAAGGTCACCTCCAAGCCCTGAGGCCCCTTACCCAGGAAGAGGCACTCACTCCGGGAGCCGCCCCCTCCCCACAGGGTCCCTGCGCCCACCTCCAGGGAGTCTCCAGAGATGACCAGGGCGCAGTCGTGCTTCCTCCGGAAGGCATTCAGCTCGAGGTGGGCCTCCCCGCGATTGGTCACCTGGAAGGGAACAGAGATGTGCAGGCCTTGCTCTCCAGAGACAACAGAACAATGAAGGGAAGACAACAGTTATCCAGGCAAGGACGCTCCTGTCTGCCATCAGGCCAGAGTCAGGAAATCCTGTTTGCCACGATCTGGTGGGAATCGGAGAGCCTGCCTACCAACCATCACCTTCTGCCCCTGGGACTAAAACTGCCTGTGCTTCCATGATGTGCCAGCCCTGCCCCCCACTTCTGTGACTTTCTCGCATTTACTCTCCCAGTGACCTAGAGGTGCATAATCACAGCTCCACCTTCCACTTCAGGAGACTGAAGCACTGGCGAGGTGTGTGAGCCTAACGCAGTGCAGGGGTACGACAGAGAGGGGGTAAGCAGAGCCAGGTACTAGGCGCAGGGAAGACCAGGGGCATCGGTTGCAAACTGTGTGGCCCGCACCCAGCTCTGTCGGTGTAGCACAAAAGCAGCCATGGCCAACGTGTGAACCAGCCGGCGTGACTGCGTTCTGACAAAACAAAGCACCTGTCACTCACCACAGAGGTGACTGCCCGGGAGCCACAGTCCATAACCCGTGAATGACAGCACCCCGTGGTCACTGGGGCTACTGAGTTAGCAAACACTGAACTGCTGCCCCTTTGTGAAACAGAGGGGCAGGTTCCTGTAAGCTCCTGCCCACAGGACTTTCACCAATACGTATCTGTCATGTTTGGACTCAAGAATGTCCCCCAAAAGGTTCACGGCACTGGCTGCTCATCTGTTGCTTGCTGACGGGCTTTGGGGAAGGGACTGAAGGGGGAACGGGTCTCACTGACGGGTTACACCGAGGTGAGTTCATAGCTCAGCAGGTGGTTAGGACACGGGCTAGTCTGGGAGAAGTGGGTCACTGGAAGGTCACCTCAAAAGGGTGTATCTTATTCCAGCCCCTTTGTCATTCTCCCCGCCTGGCTGCCGGGAGTGAGCAGCCCTCTGCCGCTGGCTCCTTCTATCATCATGTTCCTGCCTCCTCACAGACCTGGAAGTGACAGAGCCAAGTGACCATGGACTAAACCCCTGAATCTGTGAGCCAAAATTAATCTCTCCTCATTTGAGCTGTCTTCCTGAGCTTTCGTCACAGTGACAAAAGGCTACCGTGGTATCCTTGACCAATAAACTCACAGCCAGCAGCCCTCGGGCCACTGTATTACAGTCTGAGTGCTAAAACAAGGAGGCCACTTTGCCCCTGTTTACCCTCAGCCGGGAAGGGGCATGCTGGTGGACTAAACTTCTTTTCTACTCTATGTATAATCAAAAAACATGGTGAACCGTTAAAGAATTATTTCAGTAAAACACACATGACAAGGAACCCTCACTGAAATACTTTCCCTCAAACACACTCCTCCCACCACCACTGCCACTCTGTGAAGCAGTTCTGGGCGCCCTCTTCCGTGAATGTCTTCAGTTGCAATCACCATGCCTCGATGTCCCAAGCTGACTCAAATGCGGCAGATAGAAATCCAGAAGATGAGAACAAGGGAGATCAGCTTGGTATTTCTAGGAGCCTGCCTTCCCATGGATACCACTGGGCAGCAACACTCATTGTGTATCACACTTCACAAAGGACCCTCACAAAGAAGGACACGCAGAACTGCTTCAGAAAGGAGAAAGGATGGAATAAGGTGTCCAAAGCGGGGGATGTAGTTCAACAGAGTGAATGGTGATGTCTTTTAATGCAATAAAATTTTTTAAACATTCACTCTGTATTCTGATCACACCTTATGGCTGCAAGTGACTGTGAAAGTGTTGTAAGTGTTTTGGGGTCACAAATACATTTTAGGAGAATTCACAAATCCACAAATGAGGACAAGGAAGTGTATCTGCTTCTATATGACAATGTTATTCCAAAACTTCCTGGATTTCTTGAAGTTTGGACTATGGACTAAAAACAAAGATATGCCCCACCCCTCCCTGCCAAGAACCATCTAGAACCCCTCAGGCTCTGCTTTCAGGTAAGTGAGGTTAACACATTCTGCCCCACCGAAGGCACCACAGGCAGGCACAGAGCTGGCAGGAGGAAACAGCCCTGGTGCAGGCACCGTTTGGGTCGAGCACTGTCAGAGGGCAGGTTTCTCACTGGCCCATCCAACCTGACACCACCTCCCAATGCCCCTCAATGGTCCCAATGCTTCCTCACAGCGGGCGGCCAGCCTGGGGGCCCTGCACACCTTACCTGGAAGGGAACCCCAGGAAGCACGCACTATTAGCTGGTCTGCCTCTATGGGGGGCACTACCTCTTCTCGGCATCTCAGAGGGGACCATGGCCCCAGAAGGGTAAGAGCACAGTGTGGGTGCAGGGCTGAAGAGCTGCCGGGTCCCCACCAGAGGACTCCTCCGCCCGCACCAGGCCCCCGGGCCTACCACCTGGCTGCAGCCCCCATCTCGGTAGCCAGCACGCTTCCGCTCCCCTCTTCAGGGGCCCCCTTGTCACCCCCACGTGGCCCTGACACACAGAACGCTTTACCAGCCGAAACACGTGGATGTCCTGGTTTCTGGTCACCAGATGTGCGTTCTTGGCGGTGCACGTGGCTGTCTCCAGCTTGTCCCCCGTCAGCATCCAGACCTGAAATGTGGCATGATAGGCAGCAGGGGCTGGGTGCTGAGCCCGGCTGCCGCCTGTCAGGCTGAGTACCCAGAACACCGAGCTGAGCTCGCGCCTGTTCACCGTGAGACTCAGTGTCCCCACGCGCCATGAAAAGGGTCCGAGGAATGGGTTTTGGAACCTTGAGCAAACACTGCTGGTGTCACCAAAAGCTGATGGGACACTTTACAAAGAGCCGTCAGGCCACAAGCTTCAGGACACAGCGGAAGCTCAGTTTTGGGGCCTTGCAATCCCCATTCTGGGAACTTTCCATAGAGCAATGAATAACCTAAGAGGAGAAAGACTGCACAGATGAGCGGTCACTTCTGTGTCCTGTGGGCAGTGGTAAGATGTGGCTTTTCAGTCTCTCTACATGGTCAGCCGCTTGGGCCACAATCTCCTGGGGTCAACTCTTGCCTATAAAGTGCTGCCAGCGAAGGTGCTAGGTTCCTCCCTCCCTTGTGTCAGATCACGCGGCATCTCCCTGCTGTGGGCCGGGGGAGGGCAGCGGACACTCTCAGCGCCACACAGCAGGCTGGTGTCCTAACTGGGCCCTGAATCTGGATATGCGAGCCCAGGTGGAAGGGCTCCCTGCTCTGCTCAGGAAGCTCGTTAACCCTTTGTTTTGTTCTCTTTGCTGCCAGCAGAGAGGGGTCTTGGGGTCTGAACAGAGGGAAGGCACAGGAAAGAAAATGACAAATGTTTTCCGAGCATTCACCACTCGCTGGGCACCCAGTCCTGCTGCCCCTGTTTCATGAGACCTTCATGAGGTAGGACACCTGCCCAGGGGCACAGAATGTGTGGAAAACAGTGGAACCCCAGTGTGCGGCAGCTGGAAGGTGGCCCTCTCATCTCGGGGCCCTCTGCCCTGCCGTGTCCCCGGTGCATGCCACTGCCTCCCCCCAAATCCGAAACCACCTTCCACAAAGCTTCCAGGCTTTGACTAAAAAACCAACACGGGGAAAAGGCTGGGAGGCTCCCACTCTGGGAAGCCATGAGTGGAACTACCAAGGGTGGCCGGTAACTGACATCCCTCACTGGGGTGACAGGCACCAGGAGGTGTGCCAGAACCCCAGCACCGGACCCAGTTGTCACTTCCCAGGCAAAAACCCAGAGCAGCCATCATACTCGGCCACTGCTTCTGCAGGTGTCAAAGGGCAGAGTGGAAAACGTCAAGTTCTAGCACCTTCTGGGCCTGCAAAAAACTGCAACTTGGACCTGAGCCACAAGCTCACCTGGTGTGGTCACCTGCTCCTCCCTACTCCATCTTGCAGGGGACCCAGACACAGGACATCCACACTGCAGCACCAAGTACCTTGCCTGGTGGCAGGACAGCACCAAGGAGGGGAAAACCCCAGGACAGCACTGGGCATGGGAAGTGGGATCTCCCAAGCTGGAGAGGAGGGGACCTCACACCACCGGAGCTCCCCAAATGGGCCCCTGCTGGTGCTGCCTTGAGAAAAAGCAGGCCTGCGAGCCAGAGGCCCACAGCAGGCCCTGGCTTAGGAGGACGCGCACATGCTCCCTGGGGGCCTGGCTTCTGCCAGAGTTTGCTCATTTCTTTGACTCTAATCCAGACTCTCCAGGGAGCCCTGCTTAAAAGGCAGCGTCCCCCGTGCCACACACAGGTCCCAGGACACAGCCAAGAGGTGCTGCAGAGTGGAAACAGATGGTGACGCACACTCGTCTCCAGGAGCCGCCTCCCTGCGGGTTCTCCAGTGAGTCAGGGGCTACACAACCACGCTTCTGCCAGAAACACACAGCACGTACTACGCTGAGCCCACGAGGCGGCAACGCAGCTGGAACGTCCCTGCTGCCGAGTGACATCGGGGCTGCAACTATGCGGCCAGTCAGCCGAGTTCAGCACAGGGTGCGCCTCGGTGCCCGAGTGCTTGCTAAGCACGCAGAGGGCCCCAGTTAAAAACAACAAACAAACAAATGCAAAACAGGAAAGGAACCGCAAGTACAGTGGGTACGATTACGTAACACTTGACGGAGGTACCACAAGCGACCACACCACTGCGCGTGCATTTGCTGTAGTCTGCGCTTTGGAGGACGACTTCAGAGTGTTTCTACACATGAGAACGTGGAGCGGGAGGCTGTCGGCTGGGCTGCGTCAGCAGCAGCCTCACACAGCTTGTGTTCACGAGCCCTGACTGCACCGAGTGGGCCTCTGCATCCAAGTTGGTGCAAGCGCACTCTACAAGGTCAGCAGGCATGACGACATGACACGAGGGCCCCACGGGGCCTCCAGGGCGTGTGCTCCTGGACACCCTGTGATTGGCTTTCTGTGGGGGCTCCTTGGGACATAGCCCAGTCCTCAGAGGCCCTCTACGGGCCCCTGCAGAATGGGTTTGTGGTGGGAAAGTGTGAAATGGAAATGGAATGATTAGCACCGGGGCCCCTCTGCTAGGTGGTCACTCACGGACTCACTCTGCCACCCCACACACAGCCCGGGCATGCTGCACCTGTGCTGGGCCCAGAGTGACCAGGAGATAGACGCACATGGCCCTGCCTCTAGGGAGCCCCACAGGGTTGGAGAGGCTACCCCCCAAAAGAGGGAACGGCCCCCAAGACACCTCCTGAAGAGGACGGTGAGGATGCAGAGGACATCGGTGGTCCTTCCTACAGGGAGCACTTGCGCCCCAGCTTCTCCTCTCCCTGCCCGCTCCCAGGGCTGCAGCTACCTTGATGCCCGCGTTGCGCAGCGTCTCCAGCGTGGGCCGCACGTCCGCCTGCAGCTGGTCCTCCACACCCGTCAGGCACAACAGCTCCATCTCCATCTCCAGGCTCTCAATCACTGTGGCCACTTTGAGGGAGCGGTCGTGCACGCTCAGCTTGGCCTGGACATAGCGGGCCTGGGGCACACGGCAACGCGTCCCACTCAGAGGGAGGAACCAGGCGGCTGCCCGGATCCCACCACACCCAGCAGGAGGGCTGGGCCCCGAAGGGGTCCAACAGGCTTCCGGCCTCCACCTGAGCCCATCTGTCCAGGGATGAAGGTGGACAGAACACCCACCCCAGCCAGTGGTTCTGCTTGTTTCCTCCTTACACTAGCAAAACCTGGGGGAAAATGTCGTGTGCCCAAAGTAGACACTTCTAACTGAATGCAGACAGCCTTTGTCTATGGGACAGAATGTAGACAGAACTATTAAATAAAGGCTTGTGAAGACATAAAACACAGAAAGATAGACCCACAAGGGGCTGCTCTGAGGGCAGGCAGCCCCCCTCCCCCGAGGTGCCAGCCTGGTGCCAGGTACCAGGAACACAGCAATGAGCAACATATGGCCCTTCCCCTGGGACACACAAGCGATGGGGCAAATGCCAGCTTTTTTTCCTAAAGCTCAAAGATGAACGAGGCCTCCCAATGGGCAATTTAGTCCCAGTTATCCACAAGGCTACCGCGTGCCAAGGACTTTCCCAATCAGGCATCGGGATACAGGTAAAAACCAGAGTGACAAAGTCCTTGCCCTTAAAAAGACTTTATTCCAGAGAGAAGACAGACAAGATGAATGTTTACCGATTACAATCAAGGGCATTAAAGGTCTAGCAACTGGTGTGATGAAGGAAGTTAAATGCAGTGACGGACGGAAAGCAACAGGGTGAGGCTGTCCCAGAAGACTTTCCAGAGGTGACAGCACTGAGCTGAGCCTCAGATGCGACACAGCAGTGGACCGTGGAGCTGCACAGGGCAGGAGAGTTCCAGGCAGAGAACAGCAGGGACCCCACAACCACAGAGATGTGGGGTGCTAGCCGGAGTCAGGATGGCCAGTGAGGGACAAGCAAGGAGGGGCGAGCAGGAGGTGCACGAGGGAGGTGGAGGGCTGCAGGCAACCGCCAGGTCATGAACCACTCACCTCGAAGTCTTGGTACTGCTCCTCCGCAAGAGACTTCTTGGCCACCACGAGCACCCGCAGCCCTTCCCGGGCCATGTTGCCACACTACAAAGCAGACGAGGTCAGCGGGGAGCCGTGTGGCAGGGACCACCCTGAGCCCCAGACTGATGGACAGGGACTGGACACAGGTGCACAGTGCACGTGTTCCGCCCAAGGGCACAGGGAAGACAGCAGACCAGGAAGCTGCCTTCCCTGGAAGCTACAGTTCCCCAAGTCAAGGTCTGCAGGGGGCTGCAACACGAGCTTCCTCAGACCGGCAGGCACGTGTCACCACTGAGATCAACTTGGTGAGGCTGCAGGCACAAGCTCGGAGCACAGGCTCGGCAGGAAACGGAACATCTGGTAAAACCAGGCTCGTTTTCCAGACAACCATAATCTGTGACAGCTGCCAAGTGGCTGCTCCCGTACGGTCCCCAAATAACCAGGTGGCCAGGGAAGAACATTCCAAACATTTAACAAGCCAAGTGCAGCCCGACGGAACACACACAGGCCCATGTGATTTGTCTGTCGCCTGCCTGGTCCCACAGGCGTCTGGTCTGTAACCCTCGCATTGGAACTATAATGTCACCAACAAATTCAAGTGTGCCTCCCTCCTGCTGCTGGCCAATGCCAACTGACCATGTCACAAACGGGGACGGGTGGCCTCCGGTGATCCCGCTTCCTGAATTCATGGTCGTGCACAGTCACCTGCACCTCAAGTGTGACCTGCTCCTACCGAGCAGCATGCCACGGGAGCCAGGGGCTGTCACAGCTGAGCTCACGCTGTGACATCTGCATGCCTCGCTCCCTTGCTTGGACACCAACAAAGCCAGCGGCAAGGCCATGAGCTGCCCCACGACAGAGGGGCCCACCCAGCAAAGGAGGGAGGGGGCCTCCAGGTGACAGTGGGGGAGCTGGGGCCTCGGACATGGGCACCAAGCAACCTCGGAATGGACGCTGCCCAGCCGGGTCTTCAGAAGAGCAGCAGCCTGCAGGAGGCCTGGGCAGAGGGACACCCCGACCTCTGCCTCACAGGGGTCCCGAGAAGCACGTGTGCACCGTGTAAGCAGCTGAGGCCACAGCCTCTCCCGGCCACACGTTATGCCCTGCCACCTGCTCACCTCCTCCTCCAGCCAGTCATTGTACTGCACGATGCCGGCCATGACCACGTCGGCCCCCTTCATGTAGAACGTGATTTCTCCCGTGGACTCGTCCTGGGGAGGGAGCGGAGAGGAGTGATCAACTTCGAGGACCCCCCTCTGCCCTGTGCCCGCTTCCCGTCTCGGACGGGGTTCCGAGTCGGCAGCAGACACTGATGTGTTTTCCCTTGGCTGAAGATTAAACGCGCGAGGGGGCCTCGCTCTGGGCAAAGGTCACGGAAAGCAGAAGAAAACTCAAAGCGTCTGGAAAGTTATTTGATGATAAAAGCAAGATCAAAAAGTGTTATGGTATTTGTTTTTTAAAGTCATCACTTTTCCAAGTGGAAAGGACACCCAGACTGTTAAAGACTATATTAAATTTATACATCGGACTTCTGGCATCACCAAACTGTGGTCCACAGCACAGGACAGCAGAGACAATGCCCCAGCCCAGCGCTTCTCAGCCTCTCCACGGTAAGATCGCCATGGTGCCCTGTGGTTCCCTGCACAGCAGCATCCCAGCCTCCCACCACGACACACCAGTAACAACCTCCCTGTGACAATGGAAAAGGTCCCCAGACACGAGCACCTGAGACACGGTGATCGCCATCACCCAGACCCTTATGTCGGAGGACTTACCCATAGGTCAAATTACCCTTTTCAATTCCCCAGCCAGCGTTTCCGGTTACACCTGCCTTGGGGTACACCTGGGCAAGCACCTGCCCTCTGGCTCAGTGTCACCTACTAAAACCCAAACGCTAGGAATTCCTCTTGTGGCCGATAGGTGATGCTTGTCCCAGAGCAGGTGACACCCACAGAAAGTGCTCCCCCACCCTGGTGGGGTAGGAGTCACTTCCTAAGTCCCGTGGTCATGTTGTATTATGGAGAACAAGGCTCTACTCAGGGTTGGCAACAGGGCCTCCAGGGGACATCTCGTGACATCAGATGACATCTGTGGCCATCGTAAGTCTGAGGGTGAACTATAGGCATGTGGTGGAGAGAGGTCAGGGGTGCTCCAAGTACCTCTAGTGCCCAGGATGGCCCCAAAGCCAAGAATTCGCCTAGTACCATGCATCCACCACACCAAGGCTGGGAAATCTGCCTTGGAGGAGTGAGGGTGGATGGCCGTTCTCAGCCCTCTCCATCCTCGAAGATTTCAGATACGAGGAGGCAAGCTGCCACGGGGATCGGCAAGGAGCCCGCCAGCACTGTGATAGCTTGTGCCTAAACCGTGCCACCTGGAACAGCCCCAAACCAATGCCTAGAAAGTGTACAATGAACCACCAACGGCTCATCAGTAGTACAGCACCCTCTTTCAAAATGCCTTTCAGACAGCCCCTAGCCCGGGGCAGTCTTCCAGAAGGACACACCGATTCATGAAAGCACCCTAGACCAGCAAGGAAAGGGGCAGCTGCACTTTCAAAGCTTAACCACACGCTCAGGCCGTGAAGAAAGGCTTCTGTGCTGCTTATGACTCGGGCCAAAGACAGCACAGCCTGACTGGGAAAGCGCTGGAGTTTTTGTTTTTTTCCTTTCCCTTTCACCCACATGATGCTCAGTAACGGGTGCAGGAAACAACGCCCCCCGCCCCAGCTTCCTCTGCTACAGAAAGGGCTCCAGCAAGCTGAGACTCTGTCCAGTATAAATACTGTATCAACTGTCTCCTCCCATGACTCATTTCCTCCCCTCCACCCCAGTTCAACAGGAGTTTACTCTGTTCCCATATTATGGTGAGATGACGCTACAAACTTGCAGAGGTTTGCTCAATGTGTTGCACTGTCTCGGGGCCTCATCTCGTCCCGCTGTGGTCTGAGTCTGGCTCCAGCTCAAAGGCTTTGTTTATTTGGTGGCAATGGTCCGATCTCCACCAGCAAAGCCAGGCAGGGCAGAACATCTTATACACAGACACCCAGCGGATGACACCATCTCCCTTCTGAAGGACGAGCGCAGAAGGCCCAGAGAAACTGGCTCCTCTAACCTCACCTGACTGCTCAGGAGATGACACAGAGACCCCTGGGGAGTCCAGCATGGTAGCTGCAAGAAGCGGCTGGCAGGTATTTGCCGTGAGCTGACACCTGTTTACAAGGCTTGACCACGGCAGGACTGTTAACTAGACTCAGCTGCAAAACCGGTCAAGAGAAGGCTAATAACTGACCCACAGCTTCCCCGCCGGCGGTAACAGGAGTCTTCTGCACACAGCAGGCGTCTCCATGACTCCCTGAGAACAGGGCATCTCTGCCTCGGCACGCGTGATGCACGGGGCAGACCACTGCCCGCCACGGGGTCGCCCAGCATGCTGCAGGAGCTGAGCGGCACCCTTGGCCAGAAGCACCTGTCCGCTGCACGCCCTGCCTAGACCGGGACAACCACGAACATCTCCAGACACCATCAAAGTCCCCCAGGATGGGACTCACTTGCCAGGGCAAGGTGCCGAGATCCAAGAGTACAGAACCAACCCCAAAGCCCCAGCACTGATTTCCATTCACCCAGAAGAATAAAGAGTAGGCAGGGAACTGAGAACACTCAGCAAAACAATAGGTGTTTCATTAAAGACAGCCTAGGAGGATGGCCAGCCGGCAGTTCGCAGCAACTTAATTTAGTGGTGAAAAATGAGAAGCCAGGCAGGGTTGCACATGCCAGTAATTCCAGCTACTCAGGAGGTCGAGGCAGGAGACGCTGAAGGCCAGTGTGAGCAACTTAGCAAGTCCTTGTGTCAAAAAACAACAAGGACTGGGGGTGTAATGGTGGTGGAGCTCTTGCTAGCATGGGTGAGGCCTCAGGCTCACATCCCCATGCTGAGAGAGAGGAGAGGAAAGAGAGGGAGAAGGAGCAGAAAAACCTGAACATCCTTAAAAAGCTGAACAGAACAGTGGTACATTTCTTTTTCAGTAAACGCCCTGCACACATTAAATCTTATTTTAACTGTAAAAGAAAATTTCTCACACACACACACACACACACACACACACCCCTACCTCTCCATGGGGGAGGGGACACTTAGAAACTCAAAGTTCAAGCCGATTTTACAAGAATGTGTGTAGATGCAGATGTTTTTCTAAGCACTGCTATGTGCTTAGAAAAAAAGACTGAAGGGCCGAGGATTTAGCTCAGTGGCATAAGCGCCTGCCTTGCAAGCGTGAGGTCTTGAGTTCGATCCCTGGCACCAAAAAAAAAAGACTGAAAGACAAAACCCTGACAAAGTACAATAGTTGTCTCAAGGTGGCAAAAATGGGGATGAGCAGTCTTCATCCCCTTTACATATTGTTCAAAAAAACTGTGTGAGGGTTGACTATTAAAATAACCTGGGGCTGGAAGTGATGGCACACACCCGTACTCTCAGCACTCAGGGAGGCTGAGGCAGGAGGATTGGCACGAGTTAGGGGCCAGTCTGGGTTACATAGTGAGCTCAAAGCCAGCTTGAACTGCACAGAGAGACCCTGTCTCAAAAAAAAATAAAGTAACCTGGAAGGAGAGCTGGTATTTTTAAGGAAAAGTGAACTTGTGCATCTGACAGCCAAGGGCCCCCGCTGCTGCCGTGGAAGGACACGTGGCCCGTCTCCTAACACACGCGGGTCCTTTCCAAGCCCATGACGGGTGGCGTTGACAACTCATTTATCCTGGAGACTGATGACGATGATGATGATTCAACCCTCGAATGATCTCAGCAGAGCCCACGGCCCTACAACTTAAAACAAAGGCTGGAACCAAGTTAGGGTCACTCTGTGGGAGACACTGACCCTCCCTCTCCAGGGAAGCCCCCACCCACAGGATCCATGCTGCCAGATGAGCCTGGCTTCAGATGTGCACTCAAGATAGGCTGGGCAACCCCAAGTCGGGCCAGGATAGGCCCGTGGGAAAAGCTGCAGCTGCGTGGGAGGAAAAGCTCCCTCCCCTTGGGGAAGCTGCCAAGGACACACATCCTGCAGTGATTGACAGTGCCTCCTGGCCATTAGGGAGCCATCACTCAGCTCCCTGGGGACAGAGCCCCAAAACTAGGACAGTTCCCACCCCCTGGTGTTCCTGCCCATTATCACCCACCCTTCTGGCCAGAGGTTGGCCCTGATAACAGATTAAGACTAAAAACTAGGTTACAAAACTGTCACTTTCTACTTGCATTCTCCTCTGAGGATACGGGCGACAGGATGCTGACCTAGGAAGGGGCCCCCCTGGAGTGACACCCAAGAATGGCCTCCAGCCATGAGCCAGAGAGAAGTAATGCCCTTGGGCCAATCAAACCCCAGCAACAGCAGTGCTGCCCAGAAGTAGATCCTGCCCCAGGCCAGCCTCGAGGACAGCAGTCCTGGCCAACACCTGGCCAATGTCCTGGCCCCAGCCTATGATGGACCCTGAGCTCAGCCAGAGGACCAGCTGAGCTGCAACCAGATTCCCTGCACACAGAACCCAGCAGAAAATAAGATACTATTCTTCTAAGCCCTGCAGGGTAATCTGCTACACAGCAGTGCAAAATTGCACAGTGCCCCAACATAAGCACAGGTGACCCATGAGCTTTCCCCACTCCCCCAGGTCCTAGTGCACCTGGGAGGAGCAGAGACGCCAGGAACCACGCACTGGGCCCAATCCCCATACCTCCATTCCAGCGGGTGAACTTGGGCAGCTACATGCAGTGTCAACAGACACCAGCCTGCCAGGCTGGGCAAGGGTGAGAATAAGTTAGTTTATGCCAATCACTCAGACACCAGTGCACAAGGAGCCCCACGCAGCTGTCACTGACATACTCTCACAGTTGCTCCCGCTCCTGTATCTCATCAAGTGCAAGTCCCTAGCTGTCCCGGGCAATAAGACCACAAAGTAAATGACTAAGAAGACAACTTCTGAAAGTCTGGGAAGGCTAGAAAAAGCTGTGAGCTGTTTTATTTAAATATCCTTGGCCAGGTTTTTCTATCTGGTCAGACATGTGAACTCTAGCGGTTTGGGAGGCCGAGGCAGGAAGATTACAAATTTAAGCCCAGCCTGGGGAACTCTGCAACTTAGTAAGCTCTTGTCTCAAAATTTAAAAAAAAAAAAAAAAAAAAAAACAGCTCAATGCAAAGGCACCCAGTTAAATTCCCAGAGAGGGAGGAAACCCCAAAATCTCAAATCCAAAAACAAAAC
>PVJX010000570.1:0-236252 GCA_004027295.1 Dolichotis patagonum | reverse complement strand
ATTTACCTCTCCTGGATCAATGTTCTCAGGGTTGGGGGCTGGGAGTTGTTTCTTATTTCTCCCTTTCATCATGTTTTTTGGTTCCTTCCATACAAGTGTACAGTGTAATGCCCAGACCATTTTCTTGTTGTTTAAGGCTCCTGTAGAGGGCGCAGGCCAGGAGCTTTAGCCCTCTTCAATAGGTTATCAGAGATTAGAGTTCACCCACGGGCAGTGTGCGCTAGCTCCTCCCTTCTGGGCCAGTCAACCTTTGCAGGCCTTCACTGTGTCAGCATACACTGATCTCAGGGAAGTATTATTGTAGCGACTCACTGTCTCCCCGCCAGGGGCACAGCCTAATCCAAGCAGATCCCACCAATCCGCTCAGCAAGGGGAGCAACCAGCTGAAGCCACTTCCTTATGGAGTTAGGGCTGTCCTGCCCAAATCCAACATGTCGTCCAGTTGGTTACCCCTTTCCCATTTACCCCTTTCCCATGGGAGGGTCCCATTCCCACCACTCACCACATGCCGATGCCCGTCCGAGAACTGCAGGACTCCTCAACCTCTGACTTCAGCGCGGCTGTGGTGGGAATTCACGGTGCCTCTGGGTGGGTTGAGCGCAGGGCCGGTCCGAGGGAGCTGGGTGCAGGGCTGTTCAGCTCCGCGCTCCGGCGGCTCAAGCCAGTCGCTTCGGTGCGGATCGCTTGTTCAGGTCAGGCAGGAATTCAGGCGGCTCGAGGAGGGCGCCGTGCTCGCTGACCTTAGCTTCTCTGATGGTAGTCCCAGGACCTCATATTTGAGTGGTTTTTTGCAGTTTAGTTTTTCCCTGGGTTGTGAGAGTCCATCTCTATCTGTTTGGGTCTCTCCAGGGTGTTTTATTCTGGCATTTGAGCTGTCTCTCTCAGAGAGGGTCTCTCTCCTGCTACCTACCAGTCCACCATCTTGTTCAATCTCCTCTCAATATCACAAAACTTAGTCTAAATATTCATACCAGAGGTTACTAGGGGTAAAGAGCATGGGAAGACTAACACAAACTTGTCCCTATAACCTAAAAACTGACTGAAAATTCAAGTCCTGCTTCATGTGGAAAATCACATCTGGGAGTTGTTCAGTCTTAGAAAAGGAAATGTGAGCTCAGAAACTACAGTTCCTGGGTCCTGGTATAAGCCGTGAACATGGTCCATATAAGGCACAGGGTGCTGATTTGATTTTTAGTGATCTGTTTAAACATCAGGCCTATCAGCAAATTTTGCAAAGACTGATCTGTTCAGATTCCCTACAACCTACGCACTCTCTTTAGAATCAACTTCACCACACACCTTTAAATGTTTACCTAGGTCTAAGTCAGTCCCTAAGCATGAGCAGGAAGCACAAATACAAGGTCTCATGTAGAAAAGAACAAACTGCTCCAGTCATGGGACTTTTTCTTTTACATTGCCCAATTTATTCTCCCTGTCTAAAGTATGTAACTCCTTTCCAGTGAGTGAACAATGCTATGAATGCATTTTTGGCTGGCAGGAAACTGAGCCCCAACAATACAGTAATACACAGTAATTGACCTTAAAAGTCTTTCCCTCTTTTAATCTTCAAATGTCTCCTGTATATACCTTTTCTGTTGCACAGGTTAGATGAAGGCTGGCCAATGTGCAAAAACCTATTCCCTTAAAGAGGTACAGACCAATGATTTATGCACAATAGGTCTAAAGAATGCTCATTCAAGCCTTCTTGATTGAGGGCTACATGATTAAGTAATGAAGGACCCTCCAGCCCATCACAGCACTGGAACTTAGAGGAACAGAGTGGTGATGATCAGGGATCCCTAATTTTGCCTTTATGATTTTTGTAACCATAAAGTACAACTACTCTCCTGTTCTGCTAATGTATGTATCTGAGTTTATCTCTAATAAAACTGGCCAATTCTGCAATATTGTAAATATATTTCCCCCTCTCTCTCTAGGCAGCAACTTTTCACACCATTCACATAGTTCCTACAGAGCATCTGTCATATCAAGTACCAGAGAGAATATCACAGAAAGTGGGAACAGGTCGGGGAAACAGTGTGGAATATGTGGAGACCTAGATGGTTAGAGACCTGAGATCCCCTGGCCAGTGATTAGTTGTTTACTCCACAGCCATTTGGCATGTGTATACCTCATGCCAGACACTGTTATAGGTGCTGTCAGATAACACAGAAGTGAAATAATTAATGACAGCAGCAGCAAAAGCCCCACCATTCTTTCATTGAAGAGATCAGGCAGACATGAAGACATGACACCAAGAAGAGTGTCCTAGGTCAACAACAAATACCCACATGTGTTACACAGATCTGTTCTACATACTGGGACACTGCAAAGCACAAAACTCCTTCTCTTACAGAGTTGATATCTGAGTACCAAATATATTTCAAGGTTTCACGGTGGAGTTAAGAAAACAAAAGTCATTGTAGAGACAAATATTGTAGAGAAAAGATTTGGGTGGGCTTCAAGCAGGTCTTCTCCTCCTTTAGGCCTCTATATGGCTTTTCCTAAACTCAGCTCATCACCTCTCCTCTTATATATCCTCTTTCCATGAACCCAGTCACCATAACCATCCACCCAGCTATCCCAGTGTATACCTGGAAGATGTCAGATGGTCCTAATTTACTCTCCTTTCCTTCACTCACAACCCAGTCAAGCACGCCCAGTGAATCCACTTCCTCAATATTGACTATTGACTCTTATTTTTTTATAGCCCCTCATGCAGCATTGAGGCTAACAGTGGCACTTTGAAAATGCATGATATTTTTATTAGTGTGGTGTGGGTTTTTTTTTCCATTTCATTATGCTCAATAATACCCATTCTATGAAGGGTATCCAGTATTTCAGTCTGGAAACTCGGGTTTTTTTTAAATACCTTATTTTTCTTTGTGTGTTTGTTTTTCAAAATGTCCCCCTCCTCATCTCCTCTCTCACTTTCTAAATACATTTTATTCAAATTTTGGATTGCCTAAACTTTATTTTTCTCTTTCATTTCAATCTCTCTAAGTTCCTTTTGCCTGATTTATTAATGATTTTCCACAACTTTATCTTATAATTTTGTTAGATTGATTTGTTCTTTCATTTTTAATTTATGAAACCTTATTTTTTGAAATTCCTTGTTCTACAAACCCTCTATTCTTTATGGATATAATCTTTTGTCTTAAATTCTAATCATAATGTAGAAGATGTCCTGTCTATATTAGGATTTATGCTTATCTCTTTTGAGTTCCTCCTAGTTTTCTTAATTCAAATGTGTCTCATGCTAAAATCTTTCTTCCAATGTCTAATACCCTTGGCTGTTTACTTATATTAAAGAGAAAGATGCTCAAATACTGGTTGGAGATTTACCATTTTCTTTTCCATGGGCTGACCTTACCTGATCAACTGAGTGATTAGTTAGAGAAATCCCAAATGTTAATACAGCTAGGTCATTGGGTGGATTGATTTTTCTCACAGAAGAATTCTTGAAACTCCTGCCTTGGAAGATAAGCCCGGCTGTGCACATTCTGAAAAACTAACTGGGAGAAAGGGGATAAGGTTTCAGGTTTTAGTTAGTAAACTGGCCTTAACTCAACTCCATCCTCAGCTTCACCTGGTAGCTCTGAATCCAGAAACTCTCACGTAAAATTTCTCCAGAAAAAATGGTTTATTGCTCAGAGGCAGACTGACACCCAGGTGTGCAAACTTGGAAAGAGAATCTTACAGTTTTTATTGTATTATTCTATTGCAGAGTAGAGAGTAGAATCATATGGAGAACATTTTTAAAAAACTGAAATTTGGGTGGTCTCCAGAAGCATTGCAATCTGAGGATGAGGTCCCAACTTAGGTATTTTGAAAATCAATCAGGGAAAACAGATGCATTTTGTGGATAGAACCCCATGAGTTCAGCAATTCCTTATAAAGACTTCTAACCATGTCTCTTTTACTAGTGATAGTGTCTTTGCTTTGGCTGCCATAACAGAATATCATGGAATGGTTGGTAGAAACACAGGAAAGTCATTTCCTCATAGTTCTATAGGCCAGAAGTCCGAGATCAAAGCTCCAGTTCATTTGATTTCTAGTGTGGGCTCTCTTCTTGGATTTTGAGTGGCCACTTTCTAGTTGTGAACTCACGTGTTCTTTTTTCTGTGATGCACAGAAAGAGAAAGAGTTCTCTAGTACCTTATTGCATTAGGAAACTAATCTAAGCAGATAAAAAGCCCTCATGACCTCATTTAATCTTAGTTATTTCCTAAATATCTTATCTCCCTATGCAGTCACACTGCGAATGTGACTTCAACATAGGACATTAGTATAGACAAAATTCAGTTCATAGCACACAGTCTATAAAAGCAGACTTCAGAACAAGCCATTAGCTCTGATTCCTTATTATTTTCTCAAACCAACTTACTTCTTCTTGGCTTCAGTTTTCCCTGCACTGCTAAATCATTTGTCACTAGTCATTGCTTTTCATCTTCCACAATTTTTTAGACATTGTTTGCCTTTTTCCCCTAATGCTAGGGTCATTTCAGTGGGTTCTGTGAGGTAAGAGAAATAACTGCAAATATTTGCTCTGTAAATTTACCTGGTGCTCCTCATGCATGACATTTTTAAACTGGACTTTTCATCATGACTCTTTCCTTACTAATATCCCTCAAATTCTCCCTGGGACACATGGGAAGAAATTTTAAACTTTTTAACCAATGGACCTGTTGTAGCAGAAGAGAAATATCATGTGTATTTCCAAGTTTCTGGGAGGTAGTCCAAAAAAGTCAACTACTTGCATGAAATTTCTTTGAAATTTAAAGGTTAATTTTTTAAATATATGCAAATTTTGCCCCATTTCATAATAGATCTGTTTACTTTAATGTAAGAATATTATTTTAAATTACTTGGCATTTAAATTGTTCTGGTTTCCTTCCTTCCGCAATCTTCAAATAAAATTGATGTTTTGGAAGAGGAATCATGTTTATCTCATTGCTTTGGGCATCCATGACACATACTACAATTTAATTTCAAAGTGCTTTATTCTTATTGTGTTACCCACATCAAGCACAGTATATAGCCCTTCTGATATACTTAACAAGTATTTGATGAATGAACTGAATGGAATAATCTTGAAGGAAGGGTATTATTTGGGTGGAGAATGGAGAGAGACAGCTTATCCAGTGGATCATTTAGCTAAGTTCCGGAGGAAGGAATAAATACATTGTCTACTGAGCATGTGCTTTTAGTGATACCCTGGGTTGAAAGCTTTTCCAAAAGCTGTTACATCTATTACTTTGCCCTGAAACCTGAGCAGCTGTGTGCTTTGTCAGCCTTGACACTGTAGCATCTTACTTGACCCATAACTCCCAGCACCAGTCTCTTATCTCCTTAACCACCTCTCCTTATTACCACAGGGATGTTACATCTCTGCCACAGGTCCAAACTAATGCTAGAAGCTGCATTCTTGGAAGCAGGGTTGGTCCTATACTGAAGGAAAAGACAGATTCTTCAGTTTTAAGCAGTTCAAGGACAGTCCCCTAACTTAAAGTAACCTCCTACCTAAAGCAGTCTGCCTCTTAATCACTATTATTTCCCTGCACAAAGGGCCGGGAGGAATACAATAGAAAATCTTTTCACATCCCAGAGTGAAGAGATATAAAAGCAACAACTTATCCTCTAGGAGCAACAGAGAGATCAGAGGCCACTGAGAAGAAAATTTCCTACAAGGGTTACCACAGACGTTTCCAACTTTCCAACACAGTGCTTTTTTAAAAAGCACTAAACATCTCCTAAGGAGCAAAGGCAGCTATTTGAGAGTTTTTTGGGGTTTTCTCTGTAAGTCTTTTATTTTGTCCCCATATTTATGATACAATCAGTCCTCTGTATCTGTGGGTTCTGGTCCTTGGCTTCAATCAATTAGAGATCAAAAATATTCAGAAAAAGTATGCATATACTGAATATGTTACAGACATTTTTTCCTTGTCACTAATCCCTAAACAGTATAGTATAACAACTATTTACAGAGCTTGTACATTGTATTAGGGACTATAAGTAATCTAGAGGTAATTTTAAGTACACAATGTATATGGGTTAGATATAAATATTATGCCATTTTGTATATGGGACTTGGGCATCCTGGATTCTGACTTCTATGAGGGTCCTGGATACCAAGTGTGGTCTTATAGATGCAGATTATTCTAGATCATTCTCTCACTTTTTACTTTTTTCACTTTTTCTCACTTCCTGCATCCTTCTTTCACCAAAACCCTAAATGCTAAAAAAATTTTTTTAAAAAAAAGAGGTTCGATTAATCAGCTGGGAGAAAATATTCCAAGTTTCTTGGGTAGAATTTCTGGAATTAGAACTCATAGTAGGAAATCAGATATCTTTAACAGAAATCTTTAGAATTAATAATAACAAAGGACACACATTAATTCATCCAATCCTTACAACCCTATAGGTAGGTTTTATATCAGTCCCATTCTGACCTGAGACCTAGAAGTCACAGCTAGCTCATGCTAGAGCTCAGCATAAACTGTACCTGGTTCCAGAATGCGGCTCTTCCTTACCATCTACTTCATGAATCAGAGATGTAGCCTTTATCCCAACAGCTCAAAGACTTGAACATTTTGTATGCCAAGAAAATTTCAAAATAATTCGGGGGAGGGTAGATTGACACAAGATTGCCAAGTTTGTATTTTGTCAAATAAGCACATTAAAAATAAATCCTATTATCACTATCATTTCATTTTTAAATGGCTTGTTAACACCACAAAACGAGGAGAAAATAATATCAGAGTAAAAGCACAAATGCCAGGAGAATAAATTTAGACTTATGAGAAACATGATATCCACCTTTATTTCTCCCAGTTTGCTGAAGACCAGTGAGAACCACGCGGTACCCGATGTGATGCAGTCATAGCATCTGGAGCTGCAGGTCAGCTCACTGAATCTGTGTTTTTTCAAGAACTGGAATCGAATCTCTAGGCTTGCTTAGAGTCAGGGTGAGGGGCATAGCCTCTCACTTTCAATCTAGGGAATAGTCCAAGGAAGGAAAACCTGCATGTGCCCTTCTGCCAATGGATTCTCCATCTGAACCTGTCTTTCCATGTTCCCTGAAACTCAAAAATCTTCCTGGGCTAAAAGGAGTCAGTGTTTGAAGGGAGGTGGGCAAGGAGATCGAGAAAGAGAAAGCAAATCAATGAAGCCCATATTCTGCGTGGGATTCAGAGACCAAAGATCTAAAACTGAAATGGGGTGTTAATGGCCCAAAATAGAGGAGGACAAACACAATTTACCAAGGTGCTGAAGTTGTCATTCTTGGTGGATTAGTCCTTCTTCAATACCATTTGCCATTAACAAGTAGTTATTTGGTAACTGAGGAGTTAAATGTGAGACTCTGGCCCCAAACATTTTATCTCATAAGCGTTTTTCACATTTTTCCCAGCTGCTTTCTTGACTTTTACCCCATCAGCTCTTTGATCAGTTATTGAAATAACTTTGTCCAGTGTCCTCATTGCCCATTCATCCTCCTCTGCATCCAGCTTCCCAAAATGCAAATCTGACCATAGCATCCAATGTGAGTCATCTCCTCTTTTCCACATCTCCTCCACATCTCCTCACTTGTCACCAAGCAAATTGAGCACAGCACTCCATCACACACACACACACACACACACACACACACACCACTTCACAAAAGCATAGGCCCCATATGCAGACACACACATAGCAACACTGCAATAGCAACAAAGCTATGCATAGAAATTGGTCCCCATATGCAGACACATGCACACACAGTGACCATCATAGCCACACCATCCTCTACTACTCCTTGCCATATATTCAATTTCCCAAAAGGATGCTTCTTCTTCTCCTGGATCTTTCCATAAGTCCCTCTGGGCATTTGCTCATGCTCTCCTCTCTATATCCTACCCTCCCCACTTTCCACCCAGTTCTTACCCAGAACTCACTAAGATTTCAGTTTCTTAAGGAACTACTCTGCAACCCACCTCTGGCCACTTACCTCTCACCTAGGCTATGGTATGTGGAAGTGCATGCCTGTTTCACTGTGACAGTCACTGTGCCACACTGAAATCATGTTTCTACTCCCTTCCTCTGGCAGACAAAAATCATAGTATACTTAGGTTTTCAATTCCAACACACACATGGCATGGAGCAGGAACTTATATCACTTTTAAAAACCATGTTTTTATATATAGACAGCCAGATGCAACATGATCTTTATCCTCAAGAACTTGTAAGTTAGCTGGAGAGATGAAACCCACAGGTATAAGACAATTCTGTGCTGGATTTCAAACCACCTTGAGCCGGAATACACAGTAGAGTACATTCCCAGCAATTAGTAAAAGGAAGAAAACAATGTGAGCTGACATTGCTAAGAAAGGTTTTGCGGAGAACCAAGGAGGAAAAAACACATAGACATCTCCTTGGCTCACCAGGACTCGGTCTCTCTAACCTCACTGCCTTGCATCCTGCCCCAGGCTTCTGCCAGGCTGACCTTAAATCCTCAGCCTACTCAGGAGGATGCAAAATTCAACAGTGACAGCATTGAAAAGTTCCATGCTGACACTGAGCAGCACAAGAATTTTTGAGAACAAAGTTAGGCGACTGCAGCAGTCTTTAAATTCCTGTTTCTGGCAACTTTTAAAGAGAGAAACAACTTGTGTTTATCTGCAGGCAGCCAGGAAGGGATGTAACTCTGCTGAGACAGGGGCTGGAGCACAGAAAGGTGATCTGAGGTCCTGAGAAGGCCTTTGACTGATCTCTGAAGGACTGCACAATGCTTTGGAAGTTGACATCCCCTCTAAAGATCTTACTGGGCAGAGTGAGCCAAGAGGAAGAGCAGCCACTGTGTCTTGCAGTAAGGATGGTGCTATGATTGGATGTGATATGAGTGTCTCCCCCAAGGTTAAATGTGTTGAAATTTAATCCCCACCGTGAGGGATTACAGGGAGGAAATTTAATTCACCTATGGTGGTTTTAGATGGGACTTGGGAAGTGGTTAGGAATAGATAGGCCATTAGGGTATAGTCTCCAGGGCTGAATCTTATAAGAAGGGGGAGAGAGTTCAAACGGATGCACATACACACATGCATAGTCTGTCTTTCACTACTTAATACCCTTGGGTCTCTGCCAACAAAAACCCATCATCAGATGCAGGTCTTCAACCTTGGACTGAACCATAAGCCCAAATAAATTCCTTTTCTAATAAGGTAAATTTTCTGTGGTACTGAATACCATGCAATAGACAATAGACGGATACAAATGGAAAATAAGGACAGTATGGTGAACCTGTTAGAGACTGAGTGCCCAAACTGCAACCCAAAATCCACTTATTTATCATAAAATACCAGCATTGCAATTAAACCTGAATCCTGAGGTTTTAGTTTAGCAACTAAACTATGCTTGGCTGCTGGTGCAACTTGGCTCACACGCTGACAGAGTGTGCCTGCTATAGCATGCATGCAATAGATTCACCACACTGTCTAGGAAAGCCTCAGATCTAAGTCTCAGACTCTTCCAGCTCTGTACAAGAACTACAAGCACATTGAAGGCTCCTTCACCAGAAATCAGAGATGCTGTTCAGTCCTTAAGCACTGTGAGCTGAGGCTTCTTGGAGTACATGGTCTAGGAGTGGAGAGACCAGGAGAAATAAGGCAGGGCGGAGATTTTGCAAAGTCAAAAAGGGGAGCTGACACAGCAACAGCCTGGACTCCTAGCCACATGGGTTGGGAGATTCACTTAGAGCTGATTCTCTAGGCATGGAGCTTTTGGGAATGGGTTTTCTGGGAATTTTTGAGCTTCTGAAGCCATATTGAGAGTTTGCATCCCAGTGATGACAGGTCACCTGTAGTCCTACACCCTCGCCTCCATCCCATGGTTGCCATGCAATTGTCCCTATGTCCTGTCGCACTGGACTTTCCAAGGGGGCTTCACAAAGATCAGCGATGAGCACCAAGTCACTTTCTCAAATGCTATTCTGGCTGATGCCCTTCCAAATTCACTTCAAGACTTAGATGAGGATCTGGTCAAACACAGTATCACCCCACATACTTTCCACACTGCACCCCAACAAAAGAACCCTGTCTTTGAGCAGAGAAAGGACTTCTCAGTTTGGCATATACAAATTCTCTTCCACAAATATATCTAACTGGTCTCAGGCATTATATCACTTGCTCCCTCTTGCTCAAATACCAAAGCCAGCTACCCTCCCTACTTTTGGTATTTGAATAAGGTTGCAAAAAACCACAGTTGAGTGAACCCAAAGTCAGTCAGGAGATTTAAAAAAAAAAAGGTGGGAAGAATTCTGCTCCATACAGCACCACCAACATGTACCTCTTCCTTCCCAGGAAGTTATCGCCTGAAGCCTCCTCAGTATGGGTTGATGCAGGAAAGCAGTCTTCTGTAGAAATGCCCAGGATGACAAGGATGGATGACTCTCCAAGTCCATCCCCAGCAAGACCTTTGGTCATGTTCTTGGTTTTAGTGTCTGTCTATGTCTCTCTCTCTCTCTCTCTCTCTCTCTCTCTCTCTCTCTCTCTCTCTCTCTCTCTTTCCTCTCCCTCCCTCTACTTTCCACCCAGTCTCAGGCCAGGGCCACAGGTCACAGTCTGTATGCACAACACTTCCTCAGCCCTGGATGTAAAAAGGATAAATAACCTCCTTGATCTCAACGTGTGATGGCTCCTGTCCAAGCACCCCTCACCTGCTGAGTACATAATTGAAGTGTGGTCTCCGAGTCTACAGCTGTCACGGAGGAATTGACAAAGAGAGGAGAAGCACCAGCACACGCCAGGCTCTCAGCTTCCTTTAGCACACGGGGACGTAATTTTCCACACCCTGCACAAGGGGACAGCCACATAGAATTCTCAGAAACAGAAATACCCTTCAACTCAGAGTGAAAAAATGTCCCCAGATTTTTCCTTCAGCTGCCCCTTGCCTGTGTTCCTGCCTAAGAAGATTCTGGAAGGCTGGTAAGCAGAAGCCAGTCTTGCCTTCTTAGTACAGGAGGAAGCTTTAGCAGTCTTCATTCCGGCCTGTCTCTACCTGGGCTGCTGCTACTATGGCAATAAATAAATAAACAAGCAATTAAGTAAAGGAGTTCCCCAAATCACAGGAGCTGGGCCTTTCCTCCATTTCCCCCTGTACCCAACTTCCTTTGTCCTACAGCTTAAATTTCAGGGCTTTCCTCCTCAACCTCTGCCAAATTCCCAACCAATCTTAAGTGAGGAAGTTTGTAAAGCGGCTCAGTCTCTTTTCCCCAATCTAAAATTTTTACCTTGGTCCCAAGTCCAAAGAAGGGTTCATCTGGCCTCCTTCAGTCTTGGAGTCTTCCTAGAGCCCCAAGAGTCAGCTGGTCTCCATTGTCATCCACAGCACTTCCTTGACACCAGCTGACTCGGGACCCAGCTCAACCAATTCTCAGGTTTTCATCTGCCCCCAGCCTCTGCACTCCCAATGGAGGCTCTACACCCAGACCACAGCTCCTCCCTACACAGCTGTGCCTGAAAGAAGCTTAACCTCAGTTCCCCTTTTCTGTTCCTGTACTGGAATGGTTCTCCTGCCATGCATGGTCATGTTCCTTCTCCCTGCTTGACTGTTCCAAGGCATCATGAACAAAATCTATACATAAGATCACTGAGAGACTAAATGAGATGACTTCAGCAGAAATCCTATAAATGAGAATGCTGGATATTAGTATCCATTGTCAAGGGGCCACCATAGCTCTGCTCTTTTATCCTTTTGCTTCTTTCACCCTGATAATATGAAAGTATTTTAAACCACAGGTACCAAGAGGTACTCTGATGTGTATATAACTCAAATGCCTCAGCCCATGGGCAAATGTACCCTGGTAATCAATGTAAAAATAGCAATGTCCCTGAGCCCCAATCTGCTTAATTATAGGAACATGTCATTTTCTCCAAGTCCCCAAAGATTCCTAAGGTCTACAAGTTAATGCAGCCACTTATCTAAAATTTCCAGGTTCCAAAGGGTACCCATCACACCTTGCCCTATCGGGTTAAACTATCCTAGAAGAGCAAGCTTGCAAACAGCACCTGGGTCTTCATCAAAGTTCACTGGAGAGGATGAACTGGGACAACGTGGGAAGCCCGGACATGATCCATCGTTGGTGAAACCAGGATAGCACTTTTGTGCTGAGATTAAGCTTTAAAATCCTCCCAAACTTAGATGCCCAGAGGCAAAGATTTCCCTTTCTGAATGGGTAGTTATTGCTCTGAACCACGAGCCTTTTGTGCTCATCTTCTTTAGCAGGATAGACTGTGCCTCAGTTTTTACTTCCAGTGAAAAATTTAAACCTGATACCCTTGTGTCTTCTCTTCTGTTTCCATTTTTCTGAAAACTGCATTTCTAGATATATACTAACATCGTTGCTTGTACCAGTCAAAGAATTCAGGAAAAGTAAAATAAAATATTCACCATTTGACTTTTTCCAGACCCTCCAAAGTCCCCCTAAGAACTACTCTACCATATCACTAACCAAAAATGACCCAAAAATGAGCTGGGTTTTTTTTTAGGTTTTACTTTTGAATTAAGACAACACAGTCCTCCCAGCATGAGTGAATGCTGCTTTGCATAACTAAAGGGGCCATTCAAGAGATCTGAGGAACAAACACTGAGCTTCCCAAAAATAATGTTAAGGTTCTTCAGCTCTGGCTAGAAAAAACTCCATGCCATTTTCTACTAGCAAATTTTCTGGCCTCTATACATCAAATTGCAGATAGGGCCAAGGTACTAAATTCCATGTGACATCCATAAAGTTGGAGACTGGGTCAGAGTTATAAGTGGAAAGAGTACTACAGAGAACATTGGAGCCGCAGATCCAACTCCTTCCTTGATTAGCTCTCATTTGAGTGTACTTGGCTAGATTTCTAAGGCTCACTGAGCTCTGACAGTCTACACTGCACTGTCATTCATGATTGCTAATCATGACTGAGACAAGATTCTGTCTTGACACCAGTGTCTGAAGCACATATAGGTGATCACTGGCATTCTTTCCCTCAGCAGAAACTGTTCTTTGTTCTTGGAGGGGATCACAGAAGGATGTCAGTGAGACAGCAACATATATGTGTCATGTACAGAATGCCAGATCACATGCTAGGTGCTGGGGTACAATGGTGACTATATTAATTAGTTTTCTATCACTATAACAAAATAATCTGAGATAACTAACTTATAAAGAGTAAATGTTTGCTTTGGCTCATAATTTCAGAGGTCTCTGTCCACGAGAGGGTGGACCCATTGCTTTTAGGCCTGTGATGAATCAATTCACATTATGGCAGAACCACATGTGGCACAAAACCACTTACATGAAGCTGGGAAGCAAGGAGCAAGGAGGGGTTTAGAGTCCTCCAACTCCCCTCAGGAGATCACCCTTCCTGTCCTAAATATACCACACTGGACCCTGAATTTAAAAGTTCTCCCCTTTCCTGATGGTGCTACTCTGAGATCAAGACTTTAATACACAGGCCTTTCAGGGCCATTCTAGATCCACACTCCAGCAGTCACACACACACACACACACACACACACACAGACATTTTGATATGGTCATCACGGAAGTGACAATCAAAGAAAGGATGGTCTTCATGGAACTTTTAATTGGTAGGAAGCACTTACACTAAAGACATACATAAAAATGATGAACTGAATGAATTGTGTCCACTCTCACTAATATGGTGAAGGCTTAACTTCCAGTGTGACTATATTTGGAGGCAGAACCTTCAGGGAGGCAATAGAGGCTAAATGAGGTCGTAAGGTTGGGGCAAAATTCAATAGGGTTAGAACCCTTGTAAGAAAGGAAGATTGCTTTCTTCCTTCCCCACATGTATAAAGAGAGGACAGAAATCTACAAGCCAGAAAGAGAGTCTCCCCAGAAAACAAATTTGCAAGCACCTCAATATAGAGAATGTATTGTTTCATAAATGCCACGTTTTGGTATTCTTTTATGGCAGCCTGAGCTCACAGATATACTGTATTTCAAAAAATCCAAGTTATAAGGGTTGATTTTGCAACAGCTCTTTACCATTAAAAAAAGAAGAAACACTATGAATTAAATACAACATTTCTTATCATGTTTAGGCTTAGACTTGAAGTTCTTAGAACTTCTAGACTTATTTAGAATCAAAACTCTTTTAGAATTATTTGCATATATTCTTGTTGGTCTTATGCAGGCAAAAAAGGAAAATAAAAGCAAAATAATTTGATTACATTATTTGTAAAACTTGTTGTTCAGAATCCAACTCTCCTGAATCACTTTCCAACTCAGAGTTAAAGATGGTGCCAGGGATAGATGATGGATAGAGCAGCATTTCTTAAAAGTTTTCTCCACCATTGTCTCCAAGACTTTTTTCCAAATCCATCATGCAAGATGGGTGTTGATGTTCCCATGCTTGCCCTGTGATCATCAATCATTTCATATTTATGTCAGCAATAAAATGTACTCTCAGCTTCATTCATGCATGAGTCTCTCTTTCTTATGTCACTATATTAGTTTGCTGAGGCTGCTATAACAAAATACTGCAGACTGGATGGCTTAACCAACAGACTTTTATTTTCTTACATTTCTGTAGATTGAAAGTGAAAGGACAAGGTGAAGACAGGTTTGGTTCTCCTAAGGGTTCTCTTCTTGCCTTGTGGATGGCCAATTTGATGCCTTGTGGATGGCCAATTTGATGCTGTGTCCTCATGTGACTTTGCCTTTAGGCCACGCAACCTTGGTATCAGATGTTTCTTCCTTTCTTAAGAACATCAGCCTTACTGAGTTACAACCCAACAACTAGATTTCATTTCACACCCCAAAGTCTCTATCTTTGAGTAGAATCACACTGGGGAATGGGAATTCCATATATGAATTGAGGGTGGGTGACAAAAATTCAGTTTATTAAATTCCCATAAAGCATTTGCTGTTACTTTGCAAGGAAAGATTACAATAATATTGTCTTTCAAATGACTAAAAATTGCTTTGCTTGCTAATATCAAACTGATGCTCTGCTAAGTCTTTCCTTTCTGGGTAAATCTTTTCAGTGCTGAATCAGAGTGACACCATTTTGAAAGAATTTTAAATATAAATTAAACTCCACCTGTGTAATGTCAATCATGCACCCAACTCAGTTGAAAGGCTGACAGTGTGAATGACCATGACCAGGTCTATGGCTCCTCAGACAATAAGAGCAGTCAAGATTACTGTCAGCCCACACTGTGAGACAGCATTGGTAGTAAGAGACATGCCAGGTTCAGAAATGCTAAATGAGGAGAAAAGTAGCTGAGGGTCATATGAAATATGGTAAAATAAGCTTAGTTGTTTACCATGTGCTTATCATGCAGCTTGAGTTGTAATAAAGTCATTTCTATATAATATATAAACAATTTGCAAAATACAACAGAGAAAGAACTTACCCAATATTTCAAAGAAAATTTTAATGATTCATTTATAGTAATGTCTTTCTTTAATTATCTAGATAATAAATCCCTCACTATATTGAATGCTTATATCCAAATGTACTTAAAATGATACTGGATATGTAAAAAGCCAACATTCCTATAATTAAATATTGTAAATTATGATTAAATTCATTCTCAATTCCATACTGCAAATTATTTATATCACACATAGAAACAAAATTATTAAAAATTTTAAACAGCGTAAGGACTTCAGGGTTATCCTATATAGTATTAAGTGATCAACTGTGAGTGTACAGAGAGTGGTGAGGGTGAAGAAAGTTAGCCCAGTAGGATCTATCAAGCTGACACCTGCAAGATGAGCTACAAAATGGCCAGGGAAGAGTATTCCAAAAAGAAGGAACAACATGCACAGGGGCCCAGAGCCAGAGCCAGAAAGGAGGAAGCTGAAGACTTTAAACTGAGGATGTGGGAGAGGATGGATGATGCAGGGTGGAGACGCAGGCAAAGGCCTGGTGGGTCCCACCTCAAGGGCCTTGTTTCAATATATCACAGGGTGTAAAGTGGTCACACATTACTTTATTTTTTATAAATAACAAAAGATAACAAATAATCTAAATGTTTTGTCAATAAGGGACTGGTTAAGTAAACTTTTGTCCACTCAAAACAAAAATGTCTTGAACAATGCAAAAAAATGAAACATGGAACTCTTTATTGACATGCAGTAATTGCAGAGATATACAGTACTGAGTGCAAGATGGAAAAAGTACTAGATGGAAAGTACTAGCTGCAAAGCAGTAGGATGTGATGTAATACGGTTTTATAAAAATGGGGGGAATTAATCTATACTTGCTTATATGTACCAGACTATTTCTAGGAGGATACACAAGAAAGTAGAAAAGTAAGTTGGTTATCTCCAATGAGTGCCATCGGAGAGAATTTCAATAGTTTGCCCTATGTAATCGTTTAGATCTTGAGTCTTGTAAGTGTAGGAAGTCTTTCCTATTAGCTGGAGGAAAAGAAGGATAAAGGCGGAGGAAGGAAGCGATGCCTTATGACTGAGGGCAGTTTGTCTGGGGCTGTGGCTGATTTTGGAAAAACTTGGGTATATACGAATAATGACGAGGTCTCTGTGTTCCTTCCAATTTCTTTGGGGTTCTTCCTCCCTGATACTGTTTTCTATCATTTCATGAGAGGAAGATGCTCAAGAAGAATCATAAAATCTTCAGGGGCAGGATCCTTAAGGTGAGAGCTTAGGATCCCTACCATGCCTAACATACGTTGGACACAGCAAAGGTGTCTTCATTCCAACACCAGATTTGCCAGCTCACGTCTCCCACATACATACAACACAAAAGCCCCAAACACCTGAGGGATTTCTCTAAATCTGCCAGTTCAGCTCAGTGCCTTCTCAGAATTTTGCTTTGTTTTGTTTTTGTGGTTAAAACAACTCACGCAGGCACCAAAGGGAAGGGCTTACGAACTGACAGCTCATGATCCATTAGAGAGTTGTGAAATCAATTCAGTGGATACAAGTAGACTTTTTAAAAGAGAATGGAATTTTTAAAAAATCAGAATGTATCTTACATAATAAGAGGAAGTACTCTTTTGTGAAAATGTTCCATTTCCAAGTGTGGGGAGAGTGGATCATGAAGTAAAGTATGTTTCTCGCTGCGGTTTGCAACCAGAAGTGTTGGGAAGCCAGTGGTCCAGAGAAGTGAATGAATGAAAGATTGTGGAGTCAAAGTTTGGCTCAAATACTACTTCTATGATTATTTTCCTCCCTACTGGGTTATTAACCTCCTATCATGATAAGCTGGTGACTGTAGCAATGTGTATTTCATGTAACGTACTTAGCTCAACAACTGAATATTAGGCACTATCACTACCACCATGAAAGATTTCCTTCTCTCTACTCTAACCCTCCTTGGAACAGATGCAGACCACAAACTTGGCTGTGATCTGGCTGAGAGCTAAAAAAGGTGCCTAAGGGAGAGCCATTGTCCTGCCCCCTCAGAGCTGCTGACTGGCAGCTGCTCCTTACTCTGGACTTCCCAGACAGCCTTGGGCTCTGGAGTTTTCCATGTCTTCTCCATCAAAGGAGCTGTGCGACCATTAAGCACATCTCGATTTAGCCAAGTAACATGACTTTGCTCTAGTAACAGGAAAATTATGAAGAAAAAGATGGTAGTTGATTTTTTACTTGAAAGAATACATATATATCCTAGACAAAATGAAAGATAATGAATCAAAATCTAGAAAGTAGAGAAAATGCCTCCTATAGGAGCTTTAGACCAAAAGAGACCTCTCCTGACTCATGGTGTCAGTCTAGGAACAATAGTGAGGGTTGGTTTTGAATCTCTTTGCCTGTTAAAAATATCAAACCCTTCATTTCATGCTTCTCAAACCAGTTGTCCATACTGTGTCCCCATCCAAGGCACAATCAAGGAGATTTGGGCATAGCAGTCAAGACACTCAGGACGCTGGGGATTGCTTCCCATTGGGTAAAGACTATAACCAATTCATTTGGACAAGAAGCACAAGAATGCTGTCTCACTCAAGTGTGGCTTGGCTTACAGAATGAGTGCAGGATCCAAGAATGAGTTACCTGTTGTTAAAGGTGCTTATACAAACCAGGTCTCAAGCTGCTGCTTCTTCTGCCTTTCTTTCACGTTCTCCCATCTGTAAAACTCTAAGAGAGTGTCTTAGTTTGCTTGCTCTGCTATCACAAAGTTCCATAGATGGGGTGTCTTAACAACAACCATTTACTTCTCACAGTTCTGGAAGCTGGTGAGCCCAGGGTCAAGGTGTCAGTAGATTGGTTCCTGGTGAGAGCTCTCGGCCTGGCTTGCAGAGGGCCAACTTCTCCCTGTGTCCTCACATTGCTGATTGAAAGTTCTGGTTTCTCTCTCTCCTCTTAAAAGGACTCTAATTTCATCATGGAAACCTCACCCTCATGACACCATTTAAGCCTAATTATCTCTCAAAATTTCAAACTCCAAATCCCATTACACTGGAGGAACATAAATAGGTAGTCTAACAGAGAATGAAAAGGAGACTTTTGTGTATCTAGGTTTCAAGAGTGGAACAGGCTGCATGTGGAGAAGAAGCTTGGCCTGTCTAATCTATGTTTATTCTCATGGGATGCTCTTGCAGGGAAAAAAAATACCCAGGAATTTCATAGCTCTTCCAGGGAGAAAACACCCAGAGGCTGTCAGAGGGCACACACTGTGTTCCGTGAAGCTTGTCACCTTAATGGCCTGATGAAAGGCGGGTGACAGCGATAGATCAGGATAATATCGTAGATTACTTACTGGATTGCCATTATCATTAACAGGCTTAATTAGTCTATAATATACTGTACCTCAGAAGCAAGTGCCACCGCTAGAAATGCATATCAGGCTAGCAACTAAGAAGACAAGAGCAGCAGGAAGGAAAAGTTTATGGCTCCTCGCATCTACACAGAAGGCTAGTGGGAGCTTGGAATTCAAGGCGCTCATGCAAGTACACAATTTAGAGCTGTGATTCCAGGCACAACTGTGTTTCTAGATCCTTGCTCTCTTTTCAGTCTATTCTCTCTCACCTCTCTGACCAACAATCCCAGCTTGTGTGGTATTGTTACCTGCAGTAAAGATAGCACCACCTGCATATACATTTTATACTTATTTCTTCCTTCTGGTAACTGTGGGACTTGTGGGAGCTTATCTCCTGATTAGAGGAAATCAACTTTTTGGGGGAGGTACCATGGAATCGAACTCATGACCTCATGTTTACCAGGTAAGTGCTTAAACTGCTGAGCTAAATCCCTAGCATTAGAAGAAATAGACATGTAGAGTCACTGAACAAATGAAAGACCTAATTCTCTATCCACTGTCTATTCTGTAGTCATACACACATGTATGTGCACACACCCCCCCACACACTTATATGTACACTCATGAATGCACCCACATACTCACTCACATACTCAAAAAGATGCACACATTCATGAAAAAACTCATATGAGGTGTGGTCAAAATATATGGTTAAATGAAAAGTATTTACTACAAAAAATACACCTTGCCATTAATTCCTCTTAAGATATTTTCCCTTTGCTTTGAAAACCTCTATCTCATCATTCTTGCCACTTTCTGAAGCAATTCTGGAAGCCTATTTTCACGTCTTTAATTTCACTATTGTAGCTGCTTTGATATCCCGCACTGGTTCAAAATGTGTACCTTTCCCAGTCATTCTGACTTTGGAGAAGAGGTAGAAGTCTCATGGCACTGCATTCAGTGAGTGACTAGAGTGGATGAAGGCACACTGTAATGTTTTCAGAAGTCCACTTTCCCCCTGAATGATGCTTGGCAGCATCAGTCACCATGTTTTTAACAGACTTCATCAAGATACTCATAAAAGAGGACTTCCAGAGCTGTCTCAGAAAGCAGCAAGAACAATGGGATAAATGTGTGTGGAACAAGGGGTCATATTTTGAGGGGAGCTGATAGCAGTGTGTCTTTTACTGTAATAAAAGTTTCTTTAAAAAAAAAAAGTTAAATATTCACCATATTTTTTGATCACCCATGTACTCACACATCACAGCTGTCCTGATCATAGATTTGCTTTCCATTTCCAACTCTATCAATTAACCCTTAAATATTGAAATGAGTAACTTCTCTTTCTCCAATTCTTACTAATTTTATAGTGACATGCAATTTAAGATTTGGCCATTTTCCATGGGGTCTCAGCCAAGCGACATCATTAAGAATTGTCTTTCATGAGTTCGTTTGCCTTTGCATTCTCAACAGGAAACTGACCCCTTCCCCAGTGACTCTTAATGAGAGGCTCCTTCACCCCATGCTATTCCTGCATTTTGGGGACTGAAAGGGGAATTATTCAAGGTTTGAGTTCCTGTGCTTATCCATCCTTAATCCTGTTCAAGAGGAAGAAACACTAGGCTGATTGGACTATGTCCTGGTGTGGTTATAGTGGACAAGGTCACTGTACATGAACACCGTGGGTCCACGTGGTCTGTGAGCCCAAATCTCATAACCCCATCAAATCCTCAGAAGGCATCAGACAGACTCAAATGGAGAGGCTTCTACAAAACAATGTCAAAAGTGATAAGGTCATGAGAAACAAGAAAAAGCTCCAATACAGAATGGAGGAGACTAAGGCAATATGACAACTAAATGCTACATGGAACCTGGGAGTAGGTCCAGGTATAAAAAAAAAAAAGATGCTAATAGAAGAGCTGGTAAAGGTGACATAAGTGCTTTTGCTAATAGTATTGTACCACTGTGAATTTCCCCACTCTGGCAATGGCATATAGGTATGTAGGAGGTTAAGGAAGCTGGATTACGGATATATAGCGATCTTTTGTACTGTCTCAGCAACGTGTCTGAAAATCGAAAATTATTTCCAAGTAAAACGTGTATCTAAAAGCAGGCAGACCCAGACTGTATTAACACAAAGCAGCATGTTACATATTCACGTGGCCCTGTGAAACTGATGATCACGCGTGACAGATGCATGCCAAATGCGTGTACATCTGAACCGAGGCTGGCGCTTATCTCCCCAGCGAGGCTATGTGCTGCACTAATTCACTTGCTGGGGCTGTTTCTTGGGTACAAGCCCACCAAATAAGTTCAGGGTTATAATCTTCCAAATCAATGAGATGTTAATGAGTACTTTGCACATACACACATGCACACAAAAAATAGAGGAAAGCGCTTGATTCTAAAATCTGTGTAAAAATGAGTCTAGTAAAATAAATTAGAATGTTACATTTTACTATGTTGATATTTGGCATGAATCCACTGAAGTTACATTTGTCTGTTACATCAATAAAAATATCTTTAGTAGTCCAAATCACTTAAACAGAAAGAGAAGACCTGTGTCCTGCAGAACAGTTTGACATTCCCTGTTGCAATCCTTTGATTTGATAGATGCACATATGGACAGGCTTAAGGAAGGTCCTACAGCAAAGTGGGATGAGGTCCCAGGTCTGCTGGCATCCAGTCCTGGACTCTTGGCACAATAGGTGGATCAAGGGCAGGCCCAGTGCTAGGCCCCAAATCCATGGACAGCCTGGTGCATTGTGCCAATCCAGGAAAGACCAGACTGTGGGGCTGCTTCTGAAAGAGCACAGTGGGTAGCTTTAAGGAGCTCTAAGGAGAAACAAGCATATAGCACTGTAAGCAGGCCATCACAGTCCACAAAAGACCATTGGATAGGGTAGGATCAAGGTGTGAAGTGACTGTCAGAACATGGAAGAAAGCCGTAGGCCCCCTGGGAGGAGCAAGCAGGGGAGGTGACAGCTGCATGCAGCTGCTTCTGTAAAAGCTCTTGTTGAAGCTTCCTGTATGATCTTGGCCAAGTGTTGGGGAGAGTGGCTTGATGACTAGGTTCTCAGGAAAATCAGAGGCCTTGGGAAGGTGGCCCTGATGTTGAAAGAGGATAGCCAGGGACAGGAAGCCCTCGAGGAAACCACACTCCTGATTCTACAGAACACTGAAGAGTTCTCTAATAAAATATTCCAGTCAATTCAAACAAAGCCTTTGTAATCAATGAATACAACAGGAGGCACACAGGTGTGCAAGCTCCCCTTCTATCTAAACCTGTGTGCTCTATTCCTGTGCCCCATTTCCCTCCTGTAGACCATCAGTAACACTCAGAGTACCCAGTTCTCAGAGCCTGGCTCCTCTAGTTTGGACATGGAATGTCCTCCATAATCTCCTGGGCTACAGGCATGATTACCAGCCTGAGGTCTGTGGTGAGGTGGTAGATGTTAAAAGGTGGGTCACCAGGGTCATGCCTTCACAGGGCACACTGGGACCTAGCCCCTTCCTGTCTCTGCTTCTGGCCACCATTAGGTGAAGTCTCCCTCCATTATACTCCTCCCACTGTGATGTATTGTGCCATCACCAGCCCAAAGCAACTACATCAAGTGACCATGGACTATAACAGTGAACTAAAATAAACCTTTACTTCTCTTAAGTAGATCTGCTCAGGTATTTTGTTACAGTAACAGAGAGTTGACTAACACACAAGTTAATGGAAGGACAGATCAACACCCAAGGGAATAATCCTGGTGTGCAGGCAGTGTTTCAAGATTGCTGGCTGGAGACCCAGTTCTGGTGGCACTGCCTTTTTTCAGCTGAGTAGCCTTGGTTGGATCTTTCATAGACACTGCAGAATAGTTTCCTCCTTTTTCAAATGAGATAATCATTTTTCAGTCCTAAGCCATAACATCTCACTTTCCCATTTGAAACCCTCCAGTGACCTCCCACCTCATTAGAAGAAAATCTGAACTCCTGTCACGGAGATGTAAGCCACAACGGAACTAGCTAGTGCATACCATTGCAACTTCATGCCACACTGCCTCCTGCTCACCCTCTAGCCTCGGGGATGTTCTCTTTGTCCTCAAAACAGAACTTCAGGTTTGTTGAGTTACTGGCCCAGAGCTAGAACATTTGCCCCTAGACCTCCCTGGGGCTTTGCCTCTTGTCATTCATTCCTCTTCATTAGAACTCCTCCTTTTAGAACACTTTTCCTTTTAGATAATTGTCATTTCTATACCAATGTAAAATTATTTTGCCCATTTTTCTAATTGGTTAATGCCTGTCTGCCCCCATTAGAATGCCCGCAGCTGATCTACTTTGTCTTCTGGTGTTTGGCACATAGTAGGTTCTCAATAAATAGCTCTCCTACAAATGAATGAACAGGTTCTTCTCAAACATAGTAAGTCTCTGATTTGAGATTTTTCTGCGTGAAAGATATTCCCTAGTTGCAGCTCAGCGTCTGTTTGTCAATAGGCAGGAGATTTGATGGAAAAGTGCTTTGCTGAGAGTAACTCCGATAGCATCTTTTTTCTGCCTCATTTTCTCCTCCTAATGTGTGACTGCACAGTGCCACGGTCTGCGCACCATCCTGAGACCAAGCTGCTTTCCTTCCAGGACTGTCACATCCATTGCATCTGGTTTACAAGCCAAATACTGGTATTTTTCCTGTCCTTGGATAAACTCTAACATTTGTGTCAGATGGTTCCTCTGTCTTAGGAATTCAGGACTTTGAAAGATATTAAAAGTATAGCCCAAGGCTAAAAAGATTCAGCATTCCCTACGTTGAATGGGGACCTTCAGCATCACAGACAGATGGTTTTAGCATAGTCTGCTTGGTACAGGCCTCATAAGCAAGTTTCACATACAAATTGTCAGAGTTATAAGTCCCTGTTGTGTATGACTTATGGCACCAGTGTCACCATCTTTCCTTTGGATTCTTAGGAACGAAAGGAAGATGCTATTGAAGAAGAATAAAGTAGGGGATGTGCCCTGCCAAATCTCAAGATTTATTATGTAGACCCATATTCTTCATAAAGAAGTGGCATTTTGGGTCACTGGGGAAAAGATGAATCTAAATGGTGGTGAGACAGTTGGCTAACCATGATGGAAGAGAAGGAGAGAAATGTGTGAATTCCTACTCTTGTCACATGCAAATCAAGTCCAGGTACACTGAGGTCTTCAAAATGAAAAGCAAACTATAAACATTCACAGGACAGAACAGAGGGATATTTTTACAAACCCACAATAAGAAAATGATCCATACACACATAAAACAAAAAATTGATAAATATTGAGTACTCTAAAATCAACTTTCATTCAATAGGAAATCTGAGTTATCAAAAGATATCATTAAATAATTAAATAGCAACTAGGAGAAAACATTGGGAGGATATTTAATCAGTAACGTATTATGTCTAAAACAGAAATAACTCTCACAAGTTAGTTCAGAAAAAGGAAAAATAACCTAATAGAGAAAACGCAAGAAATGAAAAGGGTCACCACTGCCGAGGCAATTTTTATGAATGCACACATGAAGATCCTCCTGGGGAGAATATAAATTAAGAGCATGAGGAAGTACCATGCATTGTTGCCAGATTAGAAAATATTGAGAGTCCTGAGAATTACCATGTGGTGGTGAAGATATGCAACAATGTGAACTCTGTTTTTAGAAGTGAAAGTTAATTTAATTATTCTGGAAAACAAAACAGAAACATCTTGAAAGTTAAAACTGCACCTACCACAGACTTAGTGATTCTACTTCATGTACACATACTAAAAAAGTTTTCACACATGTGTTCCAGGAGACATAGACAAGATATTCTCAACCTATAATGTTCTTCAACCTTAAAAGCAAAAGTACAAACTCAGGCATATTTCCAGGGCTAATTATTGGATAGCAGTGAAAATGAATCCACTACAGCGACTCACAGACACAAGGATAATCTTAGAAACGTAATATTGAGTAGAAAGCAAGGCTTAAGTATCATCAATTTGTCTTTTTAAATTCAAAGTCAAGCACTATGAATCTACATATTATTTAATGATTCACAGAGATGAAGTTAAGCGATTTTGAAAGTCTAGAGAATAATAAACACAAAATTCAAAATAGTGGTTATCTTTTTAAAAATTACAGTAGGAGGTCATGAAGGCTTATAAAGAATTGGGGGGAAATTCAGGTAGTATCCATCATATTGATAAAACTGGTTTTTAAGCGGCATGGTAGCTTTATCTGTGTATGTTTCATTACCACCCTTTCCTACTTTGTTATACAGATAACACATATATTTTGCATGTATTAAACATTGTATAATTTAAAAATATCTAGAAAGTATGAAGGAAAGCCATCACTGGTCCCAAATCTCATCATCTCCCCTAAAATACATTTGATCTTCAGGGGTATTTTGGGGCCAAGTAAACCCATTACTGCTGCAAAAACTATTATTGTTTGTTCATTCAATAGTAGTTAGGGAGTGCCTTCCCTGTGACTTCCCTGAGGACTGGTTACAAAGTTGGTCCTTGCTATTTTCTTACAGAACCAGGGGTCCTGAGGCCTGGAGAGCTGAGATACCTTCTCCATGCCCATCCTTTGTGGTGAGACAGCTCCATTTTTCCCTTTTGTGGTAATGTCTGCTCAGGACAGACAGTAAGAAGACAAGGGTCTGTCACAGGAGGAGTCTTTAATACAATCTCCCTTAGGGTTAAGTGTATGCCTTCCCAACAAACTTCACTGTGCAGTGAGAATCTTTGGTCAGCACCCTGTTCCTCATCATCAAGGCCTGGAGACCTTTCTGTAGTGCTGGCTGCGGCCATCTGCTTGAAACGTGGATGCAGACCCAGTGGTTGAAATGTGAATGTAAATGACTTGGCATTGTGTTCTCTGCAAGTGTTGGTGAGTGGTTTGTGTCCTGGGCCTAATCCTTCTGGATGCCCACGTATTTTAAGCAGCTCACTCCTAAACACCTGGTCTTTCTCCACACACCAGGTGCCATGGGGCCTGTTTGCCTGCTACTCACTGTCAGAGTCAGACGACACAAAACCAGTTTTCCATGAAAGGGTACCAGGGCTGTCAGCCTCCTGACACACACTAAAAGAAGCTCTACCCTCCCCATGCTGAGGAGGAAGAATTCAGCTAAGGACAGAGATACGCTAAAAACAATGTTGACTGCCCCTGTTGGCTGAGCCATCCAAGCCTGAAGAGGTGAGTTGCCTTCTCCTTAGATGGGAAAATCAACCTTTTTCTACCCCAAGGCTCAAAAAGCAGCACTCACTAGAAAAGCAGACTCTTATTTTTTCATTTTTATCTCTAAGGAAATCCTCATGTATCTAGAGAGAAAAAGAACCTTCTCTAAGCTCTCTCTTGTGATGCAAAGCTTAGGTATTAATCAGGATAAGAAAAGGCTTAAGCATGGGTCTGTCAGAGAAGGTGGTGTCAGAGGGTTACAGCAAGAGATAGAAAGCTCTAAAACAGCTTCTGGGGTTGGTGCAAGGAAATCCCGCAGCAAGTAAAGCAGGAGTGGATGGCCTGGGGGAACCTCTCCTCTAGTCCTGTCCTATAGGACTTCCTGTGACAATGCAAGGATCCCACAGCTTCCTGTCCCATATGATAGCTATGAGCCTTGTGTGTCTTCTAAGCACACATGTAGCTAGTTTGACCAAGAAACTGAATTTCTAATTTGATTTTATTTGAATTAATTTATACTTCCAGAGCCATGTGTAGCCAGTTAATGCATTAAAATATCAAACCACAAAGCTCTAAAAAGACACTAAGCTAAACTGGAAAAGAAAAAGGAGGAAGAGGTTGATGAGGAGGAGGAGGAGGAAACAGGGGAGAAGCAAGAGGTGATTGAAGGGAGACAACTGTGGGATTTTGGCCGGTTCTAAACCAAATTCAAGGACTTCACTAGGAGTTTTAACTGGTTCTAAGCCAAAGAACTTCACATGGGCAGAGCTTCCCTGGGCTGTGAGATGAGGACCTTCTACCTCAAGCAGACGGGAAAATCTGAAGCCACTGCCAAAAAAATGTATGCTCTTTTCTTGGTACCAAGTGGTTAAAGACAGACATAAATAAAACCATAGCTGAGGCATTTGCAATAGGCTAAGCAGGAGGAAAAAATATCAAATTGGTCAAATAAAGACTGGTACGCAATGTTACACAAACATTTAAAACCATGTTTTTAAAAATTGTTTTATCATTATAAGTAAAAATGAAAACTTAAAAATTATACATGTGTCATAGGTAATTTCATGGAGGTATACATAGTACATACATATGCATAGAAAAATGTTTAGAATGACATACTAATATTCGCAAGAGTCATTTCTAGTAGCAAAAATTTGCATATTTTAGTTTCTTTACTATATTTTGGTAGGTTTCCAAATTTTTATATACTAGTCATTTGTCATTTTATACCCTAAAAAGAATCTTGTTTAAAGGATGTTTAGTAGAGCTTTTAATAATATGGACATTTTGTTTTATTGAATATAAAAAAATGAGCAAGATATGATATCATATATGTAAGTTCCATCATAATTACATAAACCATTTGTAAAAAAAATTGGAATGGCTGCAATGCTCTAATGAAGTGATATGTTTTTCTACCATATTGCTCTTTTCTATAGTCATCTTTCCTATAGTTAGTTGTTTATTGTTTCCTAACACAGGGAAAATTGGAGAAATACACAATGCATCTCCATGAGACTCCAGCACCAATACATAAAAAAACTTCTTCAAACCCTTCCCTCCCAAACTTGGACTGACTTGTACCTTATCCCCTCCCATACTGTCTAGGAGACACAGAGGCAGGTTCCACCCAGAGACCTTGGATGGCTTCATGGCACGCCCACTGCCACAACGGACTGCTACTTATCCTGTGAAGTCAACTCTTTCTCTTCCACTCCCCTCCCACTCCATTACCACAAAGATTCATGGAAAGAGATCAATAAATATGAAAAACAATTGATCTTCTCCCCTCCACCCCCTTCTTTCTCTGAATGGCTGTGTCTGACATCCTAATGGGAACCAAACTAGAGAGGAAATGGAAACACAGGCTCTTCCCTCAAGGGATATTATGCTACCTTTCCCTCCATTTACAGCTATTACAAGATCATGACATTTCTCTGTTCATGGCAGATGCTATTGCTTCTTCCAGCTTGCAGGCATCCATCCTGGGCTCCTCCTCTCTGCCACCCCTCCTACCAAGCTCCCAACACCAGCCTCTCACCCAAAGCCTGGGAGGCACCAGCGGTGGCTGCACCCCCTGCCCTGGATAGACAGAAGAAGGTAACACCTAGGACTTTAGCTTGGGAGGAGAAAATTCTCAAATAGATCTGCATTTCTGCAAAGAGCTTCATTTTCTTCATCCTAAAACAGAGAAACTCAGAGCTTTAAAAGAACCTTTGTCTGGAGCTTAATTCCAGACATCACGTGTAACCTTGGTGTTTATAGGTTTACTATTTCCTTTTTTAACACAACAGATCCATCAGTCAAAGTAATTTGCAGCTTTATTCAGGCATGGATTTGAATTGTTTATGTTGCACGGTTGATGAGGCCAAAAGAATGGAATGGGTGTCAACTATAAAATGCTCGTTTAAAAAGGAAACTGAGGTATCAAGTGATGAAGGTATGGGTCCAATGTGCCTTTACAGGGCCTGATTGCAGCTATATAACAAAGCTGTGTCAGTTTTGAGCCTGCCTACTTTATAAGAAAAGAAATTTATGTAACTCACTTCTGAAAACTGAAAGTCCAAAATTAAGCAGCCATATCTATTCAGCCTCTGGTGAGAGATCCCTGGCTGTATTACAATGGCAGAGAAGGAGAAAAAAAAACTAACCACATACAGAAATGGCCAACCACGAGGGATGGCCCAGCTTTATAACACCTCTCCCCCAACACACAGTACTAATCTAGTCTTAAAGAGCTAGAAATCCTGTAAGGGATCATCAGTCACTCACGAGTGTGATATCTCCATGGCCTGGTTGCCTCCCATGAGGCTCCCTTCGCCTCAAAAGATTCCACCACACTGGGACCAAGCTTCAGCCCATAAGCCTCTTGGGGGACAATCTACATCCAAATCACAGAAGGAGCATTTGGCATTTGTGGCTTCATAAGATGTTATTAAAAAAAAAAAAAAGACAGTAAATGCTGTACCAAGTGCGATCCAACGGAAAGGCAGGCTCATAAAAACATCACAGTGTGTCTTCATCTACCTTATCCAATCGATCTGGCACTATGCAACTTCTGGCTCTTCCTCACAGTAGAAATGACCGTGAGAGGTAAATGTTTCGAGTAGATTCAAGACACTGAAGCAACTGTGATAATGTAGTTAATGACACAAAAGAGGACCTTCAGAACTGCTTCAGAAACAGGAAGAATAGGAAGTGTGTTCTGGGTAGGGTTAATGGCAATGAGTCTTTTGCTCTAGTAATGTTTTAAATTTAAACATTCACTATATCTTTCCATTATACTTCATAGTAGCTTCTTCAACAAAATCTCAATTGATAGGCTTCCACCAATTTGGACAACATACGGGGAGGGAGGGAGTTACTTATTCTTTTAAACTGTACCATTTGCCATTAGCCATGATCGTATAGGAGTCAAATTGCTGACTGACTCCTATCCCACTGAATCCTAATCCCCTAATTTCAGGTCACCAAAACAGGAACTTTGTAAGCAATACTGCCCCTGGAAGTCCCTGGTCTCAAAGCACTGTGACCAGATGGACCCAGACTTATCCCTACCTCCCTCAATCTATCTCCATATTTCCCTCCTTAGTCCTTTCTACACAAACCTTCCTACCTTGCTTATGTTGGCCTATGATACTGGTAAGCACTAATCCCAACTCAGAAGAGGATATACCACTCTGGGCCCAAAAGCACACTCTGCTTGTCCTACAGGCGGGCCCAATCAGCTTTGAAGAAACCCCTCACATTCCATGCAAATAGCATCTAACTCCTTTTGACTGGAGTATGTAATTCCTTTTCTGTGTGGGTAGGGCTAGCACTCCTTAAAGCTCAGCTTAGCAGTCAAGTAGTAAGCATCGGTGAAGCAAAGAGACAGATGGAAGACAAATTGTGCCCAGGTGTATGGAAGAGGATGAGTCAGGAAGTAAAAAGGGGAGGAACATTTGTAGAAGAAGCAGGAAGAGACTCATGAGAGTTGTTCAGTGTGATTCATTTCAGGCACCAGCAAAACTTTCCCAGTCCTCTGGCTGGATGGAAATGACATCAATATAAAGCTATTCCTGTAGCCCAGATACACTTGAACACAGGGTCTTGGTAATACTTTGAAAAGATGCCAGGGCTTCAGTCAGCTTTGTCTCTGCTTCTTGGAGCCTGGTTTAGAGGTGGAGCAGGAGAAGAAGGGCACCTTGAGCAAGGACAGGCTGCCAAACCAGCTGCAGGAGACAGCTTGGCCAGGCAGGGACCTACAATGCCACAGGCTCCACACCATGCTCCCCAGGGTCTACCTCTACCTTTTTCTCCCTCTTTTACTTTGTTGTGATTCCTTCTCTTGCTTCCTGTCTTCTGCTCTGTATCTTTTCCCTTTCCCCCATAGATTAGTCCACATTAGTCAGGGTAGATACAAGTTTCCCGGCTTGTCTAACTAATAAATTCACCAAGATGTCTATGTGTGTCCCAAGAACTTGATAGGATACTTTCCAGATAAGTTCACCTTTAATGCAGTCTAATTCAGTAGCTTCATCTTTCTTCCCTACTTTCCTTCTTCCTTCCTTCCTTCTTTCTTTCTCCCTCCATCTGCTCCCCCCATTCTTTCCTTTGATACTTACTAAACACCTATGTATGTGCCAGACATTGGGAACAATAAATAATATACAAACTAAACCATCCTTCTCCTTTCATTGAAAATACACTTCAGAAGTTAAGCCCACTCTCAAAGAGCAGTAGACATGGGCATTTTAATTCTAGTTCAATGCTATAGTTTGGGTAGGTGTCCCTCAACAGTTCATGTGTTGCAAGCTTGATTCCAGCCTGGAGCACTATTGGGAGGTGACAGAACCTCTAAGAAGTGGGGCCTAGTTGGAAGACTTCCACTTGGGGGTGTGCTCTTGGAAAGGGTATTGGGACCCCGGACCCTCCTCTCTCTCTGTCTACTTCCCAGACACTGGGAGGTGAACAGCTGGTTCACCAAAAGCCCTCTGCGTGATGTCCTACCTTTCCACAGGCCCATTAGCAACAGGACCAATGGACCATGGAATGAAATCTCCAAAACTAGGAACCAAATAAACCTCTCCTCTTTTTTTTAATTTTAAAAAAGGGTAAAACTAAACATAAGAAAACAGAACAAAGCAGATCAGAAGCAAAACAATGTAAGTCACACAGATTTCAAAGCAAGACAACAGGAGATCTACAGTGGCTATCATAATGTCTCTTGTTTTCTTCTAAATAATTGCCTATATCTTCACACACAATGAATTCATACAAAAAAAAAGTATAAAACTGATCAGAACAGAGCAATGAAGGCATTACATGCCTTCAAAACCAGACAATATGAAAATTAACAATGGCTGCAATAATGTCTCTTGTTCTCTTCAAAATAGCTGTCCATACCTTCATGTATGTTGAAATTAAACAATGCAAAACAGACTAAAACCACTCTGAACAAAGAATAGAAGCATTACTGGATTTCACAGAATAATAATATGGAATCAGCAAAGGATACCATAATGTCTGTTTTTCTTAAAAGTAGCTGTTCATTTCATCACACATAATACAATTGATTCTTATAAACTGTTTAGGAGAAATTCTAGGCATATATAAGCCTCTACATGTATACCTATCCTTTCTACATTAGAGGGGAAAAACAAAACAAAAACCAGATTACTAGAAAAATAAGAAACAAAAAAGACAAATAAATAACAATAGCAAAGAGCCCAAAACAATGATGATATAGGCTTTCAAAACACAGTGGTAACCTGTCCTCTTTTAGTTCATTGCCTTGGCAATGGAAATTGACTAACACATTTATCCCTTGCATTCTCTTCCTTCTCTCAGTGGACCTCAAGCAATTATATTCTGTGTCTCTATTGATAAAATAGAGACACTAGTATAATAGGAAAAAATCCTAATTTTTTTCTTCACAACCTTGAAGAAGAGTATATTATTTGCCTATTAGAAGCATATTCATTTGCATCCCTCTAGGAACTCATAGAAAACCAGTGAACAATATTTTGAAACTCAGAAAATGTTTATTTTGTATATTAATGCTCTGAAAAATCTACCCTAGAGATTGTGTTATAATAATATTTCATCTTAAAATAAACTGAATTCACTATTCTAATTTAATGTAATAGAGTATTTAGGTATGTATGTAATTTTTGTTTTCTATAGCTTCATATTTTTTGGAAAAAGACTTTTCACAGTGATCACAAAAAACCTGTTTTTTCCCCCTAAAACTTTCATTGTCTAATAATTATTTTATTGCTCAAAGCATGAGTTACGTCAAGGATTCCTAGGTGTTTCTGAGTGGCAGCACGTTATGCTAGAAAGAGCTTTAGACTGAAAATCCTGAAGCCTGGGCTCTTAATGCCAAGATTGCTGTTTACTAAGTCTGTGACTCTCAGTGAAGGTTTTTTTGGTAACCAGCATTAGAAACCAACTTTAAGTGATTATCATTTACAGGAAAAATTCACTGGCAGGACACTCAGGTATCTCACAAACGTAAAGAAAGAGCTGGGCATCCAAGACACAAGATAAGAACTCACAAGGGTGGATCTAGCACTCCACACTGGGGAACTACAGACTTCCTTCCAATGGTGTTGCTCTTCATGGACCCTCAGGCTCTGAATCTCTGTTCTGGATGTCATATAGCGACTGATAAGCTAAGCTTGGGATCAGGAGAGAAAGCCACCAGCATAGGTGACAGTTCTGACAAGGCCCTGAGGATCTCCTCCATCCCAAAGCCTTTATAAAAATCAAACAGTGATATCAATAGCCCTGAAGGCCACACCAAGAGGTCTCTGCCAGCATCTCTGGACAAGTTACCCAATCGCTGGCCCTCAGCTCCTGTTATATACTCAGAAATTAGACTCAATTATTCCTAATATCCCTTCTTGTTTCTTGATCCTACAGATAATGGTTTCTAATGCTTCAGTATTTATGTGTGTATTTATGTGTTACTATTATTATTTTAATTTATTAATACATATGTGAAGTGCACAGTGTTTACATTCTTTATGTGGAGCTGGTACAGGTGTATAGGACATCTTAATTCCTTTTCATCACTTTTCCCTCCCTCGCCCTTCCACCCATCTCTTGATCCCTTCTTTTGTTCATGTTTACAGTAGAGAATGTCTAATGCTTCTCTAAAGTAATAATGAAAATCTTTGGACATGTTTTAATATTTCAAAAAATGAAACAATTCACTGGGGATAAGTTTGCTCAGCTACATTAAACCATCACATTATGATTCAAGGCCTAGAATTGTTTCAAGTCAGTGGGACAGCAATGGTCGTATAAGGATTATACACTCAGAGTGCCAGTTACTTCTGATTAACAGATGATAGGAAAATGATCACTATTTAATCAATGTAACTTGATTGAAAATAATGTGAGATCCTTTATAAGTGAAAAGTATCAGCATCTATGTTGTTTTAAAAGAGCTTAATTCATTTGTAGGAAGTTGTAATAAATTTTCTCACCCACATTTATAGACACTTAAAAGAGAATTCTGGAAAATAAGAAATTTATGGCTGTCTCTACTCAGCCCCCAGAATAAAAATCCTATATGTGTTTAGCCATTAATGTCAACATCCTAAGTGAGAAGAACTTCAGCAGGAGGCCTTTGAAAAAACATTACACTTCAGCTCAGAAAAGCTGTCTTCCTTCTTTTAAGGAGCTCAAATGGAAACTTGAAATTTTGTATAGGCTTGTGCTACTTTTTCTTTTTGTATGACATTAACGATTAAAACATTTTAAAATAACAAGATCCTTAATATATTCTTAGTCTGTCAATATTCTAGGTGAATTCTGACCTAGAAACTCACAGCTTTGTTTGATAAACTAAGCAGCATAAAAGAAGTAGATATCAATATAGTACTCCCTGGCATATGAAAAAATCTAGCTTCTAATTAGCCCATAGTTCTATTCTTCCTATAACTAGCATTGTGCCTATACAGTCATCTCTGTGACTGAACTTTAGTTTTCTCTTCTGTAGACTGAGACTCTTTTGGGTTTTTTCGGTCTTTAGAGACAGGGTTTTGCTATGCAGTTCAGGTTGGGCTTGAACTCACTTCAAGCCTAGGTTGACCTTGAACTCACAGCAATCCGATTCCTGCCTCAGCCTCCCGAATGCCAGGATTACAGCATGCCCAGCAGTTAGACTCAGGCTCTCAAAATGAAACTAAGATTATTTCTATTTCAATTTTCTGTGTTTCAAAAGTAGCATGCATTGCATGAATTCTTCCTAATGTGCTAGACACCACTCTAAGTGATTATTAATATATAATACATCCTTGAATCCCCACAACAAAAAGACTATTTTCATCATGGTTTTATAAAATGGGAAATGGATGGGTAATGAGGTCAGGGTAGGGAGAAACAGAGTCAGACATCTCTGTCACAAGGGCATGATGAGCCCAACCTATTCAGGTTCTGGATGCTTCCTCAAATGCCCTTCCTCCCATCACACAATGCAACTGAGCAGATGCTGGCATGTGCAGTTCCTTTCATCTTTCCCCCAACATCATCCCTAATCACCTGAGTGTCTGTCTCTAAATTGCCTGCAATTTGTCTTCATCTTTCTAAAACTGAAGAGATGAAACAATGTACCTTCCAGGTGCAGTTTCTGTGGGGATCCCTGAACAAGAAGACAACCTACTTTTATGAAAGTCCCCAGGAGGAACCCTAGAAAGAAGTAGATGGCCTGTCTGAATACTGCCATCCAGGTGGCAGACACACAGTCAGAGGCCCAGTGAAGACAACCACTGGCAAGTGGAGGGGTTGGGGAGCAGAAAGAAACTGGGATTTGTTCATCTAAGTATAATAAAACTGGCAAATACTAGGAGACCTTGGAAAATGCTGGGAGTCTATGAACTCATGAGTCAGTCCTATAAGCAAGGTGCTGACTGAGTTTTGTTCCAACTTACCTTTGCAAAAATGTTTGCACTGCAAATAGCCCTAAAAGATAGAGATAAGGTATAACGTCAGAACTGAGTAGAAACGCTTACTGCCCTTTATAAAAGATTTGGGTTTCTTAAACTCAAGGTTCCCCTTCTATAGTGAATTTCACTGTGTGTGTATATATATATATGCCCATCTGGCCATTTTGATCTCTACTGTGAGGGAATTGGGCTCTGTAGGTCAACAAAAGTAAGCTGACACCTAGTTATTGTTGTGACTTTTATCTCTGATCCACGAATCACGTGTCTTCTACCAGCTTGAAATAATAACAGACTAGCTTATTAGCCTATAAATAGATTAAATTTCACACCCTTCACAACTACTGTCAATAGATGGCATAAGTTTCAATAAAAAATGCATGCCTTCAAAGAGAGGTCAAAACAAACTTCACTCCTCCTTTACTGAGACCTCAAGAACATTCTCTTAAACTACAGGAAGATATATGGATCTAGCCTTTGGGAATATTAAATTTGCTAATACTTGTATGACTTGCCCAGAGCAATTTTGGACTCTTCCATCTTAAAAGATATTAAAAGATAACCTAGATACTTTTCACATGATACGGGTTAGGGCTACTCAGCACCTGAATGCAAAGTCAGAGACAAGCACTAGCATGTTATAGTGCCTTCAGTGTTACAGTGTTATCAATACCTTAATGTCTTAAAAAGTAACTCTTTCCAAACACAGGCCTTTGGCTTGGCTCTTTTTTTCTATATGAAATGTTCACAGGACATCAGGCATTTTCCCAGTGTGTTAGCTTAAACTTGGTCAACATTAATGAAAAGTTTCTGTTATGCCCTCAAGGGAGTGAGCCCCCCAAAACAAGTCTTTCAAAGAATGGATCTTCCCACTGTCACATAAGACCTTCATGGATATCCTGTTGGTAGATTCAGAAGTTAACCAGGGTTGGGGAGTAGATGGTGCCAAACACTAAGACCCAGAGGTTTAGATGGCTCCTATCCTCTTCACTTTACAATCCCTTACTACTCTCCTTTCTTTTGTCTTCCCCAGTATATCCTCACAGGGATGGCTTGATGAATAACTAAATAAACCATTGGGCAGTCCCAACAATTCATTATTCTCCACAACCAGAAGACGATGAAGGAAGCAATAATGAGAGCATGAAGTTCTGAGCACCAGAGAAGAAAGTGTGGCTTGCTCACTTCCATGCAAGTCAATAACCCCTATATATGTAAATATCCTTTCGGATGAAGAAGTGAAAGCTTTCCACACTAAATATCCTACACATGACTGTTCCATTAGCCCTACTTTAATTTTGTACAGACCTTTTCCTCTTTTGAAGTACCATCATTATAACTGATTCTAGCGAAACCCCATTGGCAGGATAAATATTAGTACACCTACCCTACAGGTAAAGAAATAGAAAGTTATAGGACTAAAACTGTTACTGGAGGTCACAAGGTTTCTATTATGTCACATTACTAAAACTGGAAGCCAGATGCCTGACCAGTTTGGTGACCCCTTTTCATACCATACAGGAGGAGGTGCAGGCAGTAGCCATGGGTAAGACGTTCCCACTCTGCAAAAAGAATCAAGTGCTTTTTCCATGGACATATATTATGTGAGCTATAGTCGAACCAGCGCTAGATTCAAGGACACCAGAATCTGTGGTGCTAGGTCCTTCCCAATATGCTCCTTGTCAGAATGGACGAGAAGTCATGTAAAAGGAGAAAGTCACTGAACATATAACACTTCATCAGTGAGTCCCTGCACTCTGGAAGTCAGAACCAACAGAAAGATTCATTTATCTTTGGTCTCTTGCAAAACAGGTTCCCTCTTGCTTCACTGTGATGGCAAGGCATTGTGTTTGGCATTAGATAAATTAGGATTGAGTTCTAGCTCTGATATTTACTCTCTATAAGATCTGGGACAATGACTTACCACTTCCTAGTCTTCAATAGTCTCTTCTGTAGGATGGGGTAACAGTATACACCTCACAGAGATATGGTGAAGAGAAACAATCATGTACATAGAGAATTAAGTAAATTGAAGTTATCAACCATGAGGTAGATAGAATCTAGGGAAAAAGAAGAGGAAAAGTAAATGAAATTGGAGACACAGACAACAAAGTTTGCCATTGGAGTACAGGGCCACAGTGCCCAAGGTGCCCTGCTGAATGCAGGAACGGGAATGAATCCTTGGCTCTGGGGGAAGCCCGTGCTCCTGACTTTCTAACTATAGCTAGCTTAGCTGCCAGGAAATCTTATGGCTCTGGGAAATGGTCATGAGTCAACCTGGTCCTTTCTCTGCCTGCCTCTGTGGTATGTTTCAGACAGCAGCATTGCCAAGCACTGTCTGGTAAGCTACAGAGCTCCATCCCTGGCCTCTGTCACCAGGAGAAGAGGGCTGCATTTTCTGTTAGAAAGAGCAGGAGAGGCAGGATGCAGGGAGATGCATCTACTTCCTAGGCCCATAGCTGTTAGACATCCAACCTTGTCAAAGAAGCCTAAAGAAAAATGTTTGCGAACACAGAAAATAGTGTCTTGATCCTTCTTCAAACCACTGCAGCTCCTGTGTCTAATGCACCATTTCCACGGCATTAGTAGAGAAAAGGAAATGGAAAATAGTGGCTGCTGGATACTTTTGTAAACACACACACACACACACACAGGCTGGCTTAAAGCTGACAGGGACTTATTATCTATCTGCAGGATGAGCTCAGCCATTAGACAGGTTTCTTCGCCTGCTGGCTGACCAGATGGAGAGGACTCCTGTAAAATACAGCAGTTCCCAAGTGATCTGAAAGGTCTGGAGCAACCTACTTCAAATGTGAGCTGTTGACACAGGAGAAAAAGACTGGTCATAGGTGAATGCCACGAACAGCACTATAGAAATGGGCCACATTTTTTGAAGAACAAAAATGAGTTCTATGCCTCTCCAGCACACTGGGGCCTGATCATTCTACCCCTGCCCCTATAATCTACACATCATACCTCCACACTTCCACCAAGTTGATCCCTCTCCTTCCCCTCTACCACTTTCTCTTGGTTGTTTCATCACAGCTCCATCTGTCTCCTTTTCCTTCCTCAGTACTGTCTTGGCTGCCAGCATCCTTCACCCCAGTTATTCATTGCCTGCCCCCACCCCGCTATCTGGTCATTCCTCATAAATGTCAGAACTACAGATGACATCAGAATTCATTGCCGCAATTTCCACATTTTATAGACAGAGAGACTAAACCCAGAGAGACACAGTGACTTGTCCAAGGTTAACCAGCTAGAATTTGGATAACTGTCCCTAAAAGCTAAGATTCCTAGATACAAACTCAGTATTTTTTCTAGCACAGTCTCATCAACTCTGGAAGATCATCATTAAGCTGAAATATGAAGACTGGCTTCTGAAAACAACACTTCTCCTAAACCTACCTCCCTTTGGCCTGTCCTTAAGGGAAAAAATGAGATGTGATTAATGTTAATCTAGCCTACATCCCTGAAAGGAAAGCTTGAAAGAACAAGAATGTTCAGTTCTGTCCCCAGGGCCACATGAGCAGAAGTAGGAAAAGTAGAAGCTGACCTTCCTTCTAAAAGTTTTGTAAAGAAATTGGGCAAGACCTAAAAGATACCACTTATTGGGCTGGGGATGTAACTCAGTGGCACAAGCACCTGCCTGGCAAGTGAAAGACTCTGAGTTCAATTCCTGCTATCTAAAAAAAAAAAAAAACCCCAGATATCACTTATCAAATAAAGGGCGAAAAAGTCAACTTGGGAAGGAAAGGTTCACAGAATCCTTCTGGCTCTCAAGTTCTGATTCTAAGACTCTTGGAATGGGAGTGATTTGGCCCAGAGAACATAAGGCTGCGGGAAATGAAGTAAGACTTACATAATGGGTTCCCACTTTAAAAAGAATTATAGACAGAGAAGACCAGGTAAAGACGAACAGAAAAAGAAACAGGCTTTCTTTACATAAGCCCTCAGTGATAAAATTTGGGGGAAAAAAATCATAAGTCAGGAAGTCAAGCAAGAACTCAGAACCAAGAAATACCTTGACCTCAGAAGCTTTCTGCCTGACAGGGGTGCTAGGATGAGGTAGTCTTCTGAAGACAGTACCATTGATGAGAAAAAGAAAGTCTTCCATGCTTTAAGGGTTCTGTGTGGCTGACCATGCAGGTCTGCTCCATGGACACCATGTCTTTCCTAACTCAGCTTCCCCAGCTCCTCACTACAAAAAGAAAAATATGCTCAAATAATACCCTCTTCTCTTGCCAGCACAGTTTTGCTGGAGAAGTACAGGTTTAGTTGTTTCCCATCATGGAACCATTAGGTCATAAATTTACTGGGTGCAAGCAGGGTGTATCAGTAAGATACAGCTTCTCCGAAGGAGATTCGGGTACACTAGACACTGGACTGCATGGAGTAGGGGGTCTTGTGCAACACAGGGGCAACATAAGGGTGACAGCAAAAGAACACTCCAACAACCAAGTCCCCTTTTCTTCTTTTCTCTCCCCCTTTCCTGCTCAGTCTCCATGCTAATGAAAATAAGCCTGCACAGCTTCTTCTGCAGCCCAAGAATTCGTTCAGAGCAATTTGAAGTCAATTGAATGAACAGGAATAAACGAGCAGATATTGCAGCTTATGGCTGGCTGCTCCAAGACCCCAGGCAGTGATTAGAGGCCTTTGGTCCTTTTTATGCCCACAGCAAGAAAACGGGTGAAATTTGGTCCAGTTAAGAGCTCTAAACAGGAGGTGCAGTGGTGAGGATTAGGGTGGATAATTGTAGTCTGTGTTAATACTGGGGCGGTGGCTCTGCCACCTAGACCTGAGACATCATTAAGTGATTGAGTAAAAGACTGAAACAGTGGGAGGCAGTGATTGCTTTGTTAGGCCTCAGATAGACAGAGATGAAGTGTCCTTGGGGGAGGGAAAGACGGTTGCTACTTCTGGTCAACCTTGGCTGCTGCCAGACACTGTCCCAATACTGATTCACTCTCCCTGAGTAGCAGGGAAAACAAGTGTGACTCACACAGGCACTGTCTGCCCACCTTCCTCCTCCAGCACTACTGCTGGGAAGCAGACAAGTAACCCTGAGGGCCTTCATGGAGTTTTATGTCCTTTCCTCCCCAGGATGGAAAGAAAGGATCCATTTGTACTGGTGTCTCCATGATCCATCACCAAAGCTTTCCTATAGTCAAGGGCATTGATTTCCAGGTCACCCAAACATTTGTGGCATTGGAACAGAGATTTTCCCATGGTCAAGTAAAAAGCTTCCTTTGAGGGGTGTAGTCTACAGTCATGAACTAAGAATTAGAAAGTACTGAGCAGATATTTTTGACCTTGACTGAGCACTAGAACCTTGGTGAAGGATTTTAGGAAGAGGCCCATGGGATGAATATAAAAAGAAAAAGCACTATCTTTACTAAGACATCCTCCTTAGGTATTTTGGTTCCCTCCACTATTATGAAAATAAAATCAAAGATAGTGTTTTCACTAAAACTCCCACCACACACATACTTTGTTCCGCTTTGTAGTAATAGCACTAAAGCTACAAAACTTGATGAGATTTAGTCCTGCTCTCAAGAAACATAAGTCTCTTGGAGATAGATAGGTAAACCTGTCATTTCTATCCATAACAAAACTTCATTTTGGATATTACTACAGGGTGACATACATGCACAGAACAATGCCACCTAATCCAGCTATAGGGCACAATATAAGCTGTGTGCTAAAACACAAGAAGCAAAAAGAGGTCAAGACTGAATTGGTTGTTCTGGCAGTAAAAGCACAAAAGTGGAAAAGTGTATGGCTTGCTTGAAAAAGTACTGTTGGCCCAGTAATATGAAAACATGAGGTATGGTACAGATAGATAGGCAAAATAAGATCAGCAGTTCTTAAACCCCATGGTAGAAAACATAGGCATTACTCAGTATATAATGGCTGCAAAACCCTCTGAAGTGTGTGTGTGTGTGTGTGTGTACCCCAGATTAATGAGTCTCTGTCTCCTAATTTCAGGGCCAGAGCATTTTCTAGATTTAAATACTGCAAAGTAGAATATGAAAAGGATCAGTGACTGACAGCAGCAGGGCAGAGATGTGTAACTGCGAATAAATTATAGCACTTGGGCCAGAATATGGTACAAGAGAAATGAAGAAGTGCAGAAAATAAATGAGCCTTCAGATGGCACATGGGATGGCTGCTGAGCAAAGCTTACTGCCGCCCTCATAGCTTGAACCATGATAGGATGCCACGACAGGTACAGGAGAAATCAGGTACACTATAGCTCATGGTTCCTTCAAGGACTGGACCCATGTGAAGGTGTGTGTGAGGACTTCTATGTTGAGCCCACCCATGTAGGAGGCTCTCTAAGACTAAGCCATAAAGCCCAACTCCTGGGAGACAATATTCAACAGTGGAGGCACAGTGAGATACATACGGAAGCAGCACACACTATGAGTAGCATACACATTTGTGTTTTAAAAATTTTGAGAAGTTCCACTACAGACAAAATGGTTTAAGTTGGCTTCCATGATTTCCTAAAGCTATCTGACCATAACAGCTCTCCCTCACAGCTTTGCGTTGGGAGATACAGCAGGAGACCAAACACTGGCCCTCTTTCCTGTCTTCAGGTAGCCTCCCCTCTTGGAATTATACATTTGCCTATTGGATGGTGGCTAAACCCAGGGGCTCCAGGGCTCTTAGAAAGTGTTTACACAGTTCAACCTGTTTTGCCAAAGTGCAGGCCACCTCAATCACCCAAAGTGAAAAGTGTAGTTTCCTGGGGTACTTTAGACTAGAATTCCATTTCATTCACTGTAGCAGGTAAATTCTGAACACTAAATACTCAGTACTGGAGTGAAGACAAAGATAAATACAGTCTCTGGTTTGACTACAATCAGAGTGTCTTACTTTTCTCTCCTTGCTGAGACAAAATGTTTGATACTCAAAATTAAGGAAGGAAAAGTTTATTTAGTTAACAGTTTGTGGAGGTTTCAGTCAATAATCAGCTGGCTCCAAGGCAAGGTGGCATGGTGGAGGGGTAATACTTCATGGCAGCAGAAGACAACAAAAGCAGCAAGAACAAAAGGGGAAGAGCAAGCCTCTTTTCCTCCCTTATATTGTAAGCAGGCTACCACTCCCAGGGTAGGTGTCACACTATCAGCATTAATTCCTCTTGCACAAGATGAGGATGTTTTCAAAGTGAGGACCATGGCCTCCGGCTGAGTCACATCATTAAACTTCTAAACATCTCAAGTTGGTACAGTGTATCAACCATTACAATCCACCCCTTCTCAACTTGGCAACCAGACACATTTCTTTAAACAGGTTTTCTGATACAAAGACATGTTTATTTTTTCATTTCACAACTTGAACATTATAACACAGGTTTAACAATTCTTAAGAACAAGTATTAAGTCTATCAACATTATGTTACATTAGAACCATAATATTTTGCCCCGGCCCCCCAAAGATTCATGCACATCCGTTTATGAAAAATGCATTTAGTCCATCTCCAAATGTTGCTAAAGTCCTAACAGTTTCAGCATTGCTGAAAAGTCCAAATCCCAAGTCTCCTTTGAGGTGTAAGGCGAACACTTAGCTACAATCTCCTGTACAAATGAAAAGTTAAACATTTCCAACATTCAATGACACAAGGTAAACATGTTCATTCCAAAAATTACAAAGGGAACCACAAAGGATTGGGATCAAAGCAAATCAAAAATCCAACAGAGCAAATATTATGTGGTATAGTTCATGTGTACCACTTAAGGAAATCTGTGGCAAATTGTGAGCTTCAAAGGGCTTGTGTGGTTCCACCTCTATGGCACTTCTAGTGGTTATAGCTCCCACAGCTTATTTCTTGGGCTGGCTTTGCTCCCTTCTTGAAGGTTTCCTTAGATGATATGCATCCCTGGTTTTTCCAAACTTCTGGGTTCTCCATTGCACCTTTGGTTTTGCACTCACAGCTTTACATATTTCCCTCTCAGGGACACATTGCCTGGCCTCCCAAGCCTTCTGAAATTGAAGTGGAAACCTTCTTAACCCCACAACTCTTGCATTTTTCTCACACATAAAACCAGCACCATGTGCATGATACCAAGGCCTGCTGTCATCTGAAGCAGTGATCATATTTTCCTCTCTCTTGGCTGTAGGAGTTGAGTGCCTGGATCACTGGGCACTCTGAATAAAATTCTCAAGAATAAATTTTCTATGTTCCTACCATTCTAGAACATGGTGCTCTGCAGCTTTCTCCTTAAAGCAAGGTATTTCACTTTTGCAGTTTTAAGTTTGCAAAGGGTATAGACTTACTGCTTCTTGTGATGCTCTCAGGCCATCTTTTTTACCCTCCTGTTCCTTCTCAGCAATCAATATCTCCTCAGCTATATCTTCGTAGTCTACTGCTTTACTGGTCCCATCATTTTAAATCATTCTACTGAGCTTTTTGTTTTTTATTATCAACAAAAATCTGGTTAAAACTCCCAACAATAACCATGCCACTGCCTCAACATTAGGCTGCCTTAAAATTTCTTCTGCTAGATTAGTTTGCCACCTTTAATCTTAGTCTCAGGTAAAGTCTCTAAATACAAGCAACATACAGACAAACTTTCTGGCAAGACATAACACACATTGTCTGGAGTCCAACAGCCAGTGAAATCCTTCTTTCCAGCAGTAGCCAACCAAGCCCAGTCTTTACTGGCAGGATTTCTCATTCTTCTGGTCTTCTGAGCTCTGACAAGACTCTCCCATACAGAATAATCTAAGGAATTCCAGCACCACTCTTTCAGGCAACATCTCAGAACCTTTTCAATCTCTTCCTACAAGCCATTCCCAAAGGCTCGTGAAACACATGTATAGTCACAGCAACAACCCCACTCCTGATACTAAATTCTGTCCTGATTACTTTTCTTTCCTTGATGAAACAAAATATCTTATACTCAAAATTAAGGAAGGAAAGGTTTGTTTAGCTCACAGTTTGTAGAAGTTACAGTCCATAATCAGCTGGCTCCAAGGCAAGGTGGCTTGGCAGAAGGACAACTGTTCATAGTAGCAGAACAGATCAAAAATAGCAAGAGCAAAATGGGGGAGAGCAAGACCCTTCTCCTCCCTTATATTGTAGGCAGGTTACTACCCCATACAACAGGTATAGCACTCACACCATCTGCATTCCCTCCTCTTGCACAGGATGAGGATGTTTACAAAGGACCCTGTCCCTTGATGAGTCTTTTCATTAAACTTCTATCTTTTTTTTAAATCAGGTATTGAACACAGGACCTTGAACTTGCCAGGCAAGCACCATGCTGCTGAGCTACATTCCCAGCCTCATTAAACTTCTAAACATCTCAAGTTGACACAGGGGAAAAGGCAACACTCCAAAACCGTAATGGATAGAACCAAGTTCAAGTTGGCATCAAGCAGATGCTAAAATTGGGGATCCAAGGACAAGCTGTGTAGATGTTCAGAAGAGGGAAGAAAAAATTTAGTGTTCTTATTTATGATAATGAAGTATGCATAATGAAAAATTTACCATTTTATCCATTTTAATATGAATTTTTATTAGCACATGTTTGTAGTATATAATATTTATGTTACTCATGGGAAGTTTATAATGTACATAATATATCCTAATTTCTTTTCTTCATCCCTTTTCCCTTTCTTCCCTCTCCCCTCCACTCATCTTCCTTTTTTCACACATTTTTAAGTGTATAGCTCAATAGTAATAGTCATAATTTTCTACAACAATCACCACCATGCCTCTCCATAACTCCATTCACTTTGTGAATTAGCAACTATACCTATTGAGTGACTTACCCATTCTTTTCCCCAGCTTATGGAAATCACTATTCTTATCTGTGAATTTAAATATAGCAGATACCCCATATTATTGGAGTTTACAGAATTTATTCCTTATTTCATCCATGTGGTAGCATGAGCCAGAATTTCCTTCCTTTTTAGTCTGAATAACATTCCACTGTAGGTATGTATCACAGTTTGTTTATCTAAGCAAACTTCATACAAAAGGTGTGAAGGAAACTTTCAAGGTTAGAGAAGGAAATGACATTCCAAGAGTGCAGTGGCAGCAAGGAGTTCAATGGCACCATCCACATGGCACATTGGGCACACAGAGGTGAGCTGGTTAATGGTGTTGCAGGTGGAAAAGTGTGTGAAGATATCTACAGACTCCTCAACCTGCTGGGGACTGAAGTGATGGCAGAGGCTCCTCAACTAGAGGATTACAGACTGGCAAGGAAACTTAGTCCTTCAGCTAGCTTAAAAATAAAAGGCCCAACTACATAGGGATAGATGAGATCTCCTGTTCTTAGAGGTCTCTAATTCTAAGATAGGTTCTGGAAGGAGAATTGTTCAATTGACAGCAATAACTATATTTATAAGAATAATCCAGGATTCAGGAAAATTCTCGGGAAACTAAGTGACTTCTCAAGATCTGCCCCTTGAAGGCAGTCATCCTGCCTATTGTGAAAGCCCCTGGACCATCCAGGCCCAGTTTTGCCCCCAAAGATCACACCTCTAGTGAGGTCCTGGAACTCTGTCGTATCTCAGAGGAGAACAGTAGCTCCCAGGGAGAAGGCATCTAAAATGTACCTTGCTATAGATCCCTCTCCATCAACCAAGGCCAGGTGACACAGTGGGCTGCCCCCCCACCTCCACACACTTTCCCTCTAGGAAGCTCAGCTCGAGGACCCTAGGCCTGTCTTATTTCCTACTTCCCCTCTTAACTGAACAATGGCCCTCTCATTAGTAAGCCTCCTTCCCTGTCTGCAGACCTTTATTACAGTAACTATGGAATCAGCCACTGCACTTTCTGACAAGAAGGAAAAAAGCAATTAGGGGCTTTTGTCTCTGCCTTGTGGCCTGGCTGACATCATCCTCTCTCCCTTGCTTGCAGGGCTCATCATTAACCCCCTTCTCTCCCTACCGCCTCCTGGTCAGAAAGTCAAGCCAGGCACATATGGAGGTTCAGTGATGAGTTGCAGTCCCATGTCCAGAGGGTCCAGGGCCCTGAGGATTCTGAGAGAGGAGGAAATGAAGGGGACAGCCCAGATAATCTCTGAAGTCACTAAGCATCTCATTATCCCCACTAGGCCAATCCTGGCCCCATAGTCATCTCTCATCCAGTTTCTAGCACTATGGAGAAGATTACAGGGCTAGTGGCAGTGACTGCAGCAATCCCTGCCCCATGCCCACAACACTGCCCACTCTGAACCAAACCCACCTGGCAAGGCAGAACTAAGCATTAAGAAGGTAAAAGGCAAGGTATAAAACCCAGGGGATGTGAACTGCTTCACAACACCAAAGCATCCTTGGATCTTAGATGGTGTTGCAACTCCTCAAAGCCTTACTAAGTATCTACTGTGTGCTAAGGTATGAGACTGGGGAAGAATATAACACAGACACAGGTCCCTTGCTTTGGTAACCTCAGACATTGAGCCAGTCATCCTGAGCGTGCTAAGGACCTCCAAGAGGGGTACCTAATTCAATGTTAAGCATCAGAAATCATTTCCCATGTGGAAAGTGATATTTTGATTAAGCCAGAAAGATGGGACAATAGTTAATTATGAGATATAGGTAATGGGCTGAAGTGTGAAAATGTTCTAGCATGGGAAGAAACGTTGCTTGTTTAAGGTTCTCCCGGGGCTGTGTGACTGAGATGTTGCAAACGAGGCCAGAGATGAAGACAGGCGTAGAGCTGTGATCCACCCTCCTTCATCCCACCTCACTTCACAGGCACCAATGAAGAAGCCCACCGAGGGAATGCTAGGAATTTCGTCCAGCTCCTACCAAATCAGTCTTGGGGAAGAAAGACACTGTGGTCTATTTACAGCAACAGGTGTTAGAAGCATCTTCTTCAAATTAATGTGAAATTGGAGTTAAGGCGATGAGAAGGAACTAACACAAGACTTTATATTCAGACAGATAAGATTCAGATCCTATCTTACCCACTTGTCTGCTCTATGAACACATCCAAGTTACACTAACCTCTCTGAATCTTTGTTTCCTTATCTTTGAAAAGGAAAAATAATGTCTCCTCCAGAGCTGTTGAGAAGACTAACAAAATGAGTGCCTAGCACAAGTCTCAGTCATCTTTTCTTAGCTATTGGTCCTCTTTCTGCTTCTAAAATGTATAGCATTTATTGGAAAATATGACCCTTTATATTTATGAACCTCCCTTAAATCTCATTATTCTTTATTCTTTGGACCATTTCTCATATCACATGATTTCCAAGCTCTTTACCATCTGGCTGCAATCCCAGGATAATTTTACCCTAAATGTCTGATGCATGAGGACAGGATATAGCTATCTCCTTCCCTGCTTCACCCATAGCACCCAGCACAATGCCCAGCACACAGTAAGCAATCAATATATAGTTGTTGAGCGGATGGCTGCAGTCTGGTGCTGATGCTTCTATTAATGATGTTCTTCATTTTTAAAGAGCCTTATTCTCTTGACTCACGTAAGTCTAATAGACAACAAGACCCCAGACGTTCATATATAAAGTGCTATTATGTTGAGCCTCCCTCATCTTGTCCTCATTCAGATCATTTTTAAACTAATGGCAGGACTTTGATTTATACCTTCCACATTTTATCTTGTTAGTTTCAGTCCATTGTTCTGGCCTGCCCAGACCTTTTTTGAATCTTCACTTTGTCATCCAACATATTAGCTCTTCATCTACCTTTGTCTCATCTATCAATCTGCTAAGCATGCCTCCTATATCTTCATACAGAGGATAAAATGTCAAAGAAGACAGACATACTGTATGGTTCTTTAGGAAAATGGACAAATTCCTTGACCCAGCACTAGGGATTTTCTGGTTGACATAGATTCATTAATCAACATATCTTGGGGAAATTGTTCAACCAGTGAGGAAACCACCATTCAGCCTACAATGTTTCATTGCATCTACAACAATATTACAAGAGTCACTGTCAGATTTAAAAAAAAAAAAATCTGCTTGTTATATTAATAGCTATCAGGTATGGGGGAAAGGTGTATATTGCTTAACCTCCCCCCAAAAAACAAAACAAAACATAAAACACCCCTCTGCAGCTGCTGAATAGGTGGCTGGTAAGGCACTTCCTGAGTTTGAGTCCTCATTGCCCCCTGCTGGCAGAGCAATTTTAGACTATGAATTATCTGGGTGGGCCACTTGTTACAACACATGACTTTGGAGGGGTAGCTCAGCAGTGGTGAGTTTGATCTCTGGAACCAAAAATAAATGAATGCATAAATAAATAAATAACAAGCAAAAAAAACCAAAAAAAAAAGTGACTTCAAAATCTAAGTGACTAAAAATTATAAAGGCTTATTTCTTGCTCAGCCCAACCCCATGGGGGTGACCTTCCACAGAATGGTTTGGGGGCCAGTCCAGTGGTTCCTTCTCAGAGGTCTCCATTTTGTCTTCTCTGTTCAGTCAAAGTATTAAGTACTTGGGTGGGGAACTCCAAGGTAGGTATAGTTCTGGCATTTCACTGTGCCCACATTCCAGTGGCCAGAACTAGTTACATGACCCATTGCAATGCACAGGAGGCTGGGAAATGTAGAGTGTGGGGGTGATGAGCACTGTCATCTATTTCAGGTGGAAAAGAATCTACCCACTTTTCATCTGTGACAGTGACAGGCATGGTCATCCTCCCTGCCTCATAATATATTAGTCAGAGATCTCCAAACAACAGAACCAACAGGAGAACAAAAGGGAAAGAGGAAAATAGGGAGAGAAAGAAGGAGAGACTTACTCTAAGGAATAGGTTCACCTGATTGTGGGGGCTATATATCTGAAATCTGCAAGGCAGAGTAAAAATTGCAGCAGGAGTCCCTGTTGCAGACTTGAGTCCAAGGGCAGTTGGGGGCTGAATCCTTTTCATTTGTGGGATTTCAGTCTTTTCATGTGTGTCCTTTACTGACTGGATGAGGCCCACTCACTACATAAAGGATAACGTGCTTCACTCAAAGACTACTGTCTTAAATATTAACCTCAGTTTTAAAAAATACCTTCACAGCAACATCTAGACTTTAGTTTGACCAAATAAGTGGGCACTGTGGCCTAGCCAAACTGATGCACAAAATCAAACCATCACAGAGTTGAGGATGTAACTCAGTGGTTGAGCGCTTGGCTAGCATAAATGAGGCTCCATGTTTGAACCCTAGTACTGCAAAATAAATAACCATCACAATGCCATTTTGAGAATTAAATGAGTTCTATCTAAAAACTAGTTAGATCTAAAATCTATCTAAAAACTAGTTAGATCTAAAATCCAGTTAGATCACTTTCTGATGCCTATTAAATATTCCATAAATACTTACAATTATTTTGTCTCATTTCACAGTAATAATGGAGAGATGGAGAGATTAAGACTAGTAAAGTAACTTGGCCCAAACCACCACTATAAAATCCCCATGTCACTTTCTGTCCTTTCCTCCTCACAGCTGCTTGAGACCTGTTACTTATGAGGAGCTTCCATCTGTGGGCAAAGAGTTGGGAGAGAGTAAGCTTGTAAATAAGCTAGTCAGATGGCAGGCTCCATGCAGGCAGAGTGCCCACCATGTGAGTACATCATATGTGCCTAAAAATACTTGCCAACTAAATACTAAGTCACCTATGAAATAATAGATGTTATTATTCTGGCCAGACAGTTCCCCCACTTATGATCCTAAATGTTCCCATATTCACCAGCCTCAGTCTAGATCATCGTGAGATGGGCTAGAACCATTTCTAGATGGTTCTGCCAGCTGAACAGAACCTTGATCTAGAAATTAAAAGTCCCAGATCTGATCATGAAGTTATCAAGGACTCTGAAAAAAACCTGACCCATCTTGTACCCCAGTTCCCCCTTCTGCAACATGTGTCTAATTTTCTTTAGCCCTACCTTATTTGCACATGACTTTGAAACCTATAAAGCATCATCTGAGGGGCAGCATTATCATTGGCGCAACTGTTTTTAGGAAAGAAACTGAAGATAGCCCTCAGCCAGCAGGCCTTTCTCTCCCCATTCCAGCTGGTGCAGACTTTGGCACTGTTGCCAAAACACCGATTTTTCAATATTGTCTGCCCATGGCCATGCATTCAAGGCCATGGATGCTAATTGCATCTGGCTCCATCCTGATTACCAGGTATCTCAGCCAAATGAAAAGAATTTCAACAACAAGGCTTCATTTGATGTATGCTGCATAGGCAAAATGACCCTTCCAAATGTGGTCTACATAGTAACCCCAGAGCCTTTGACTGTATCACATTACATGGCAAAAGGAACTTTGCAGATATGATTAAAGTTAAAGCCCATTGCAATAGGGAGAGTTCCTTTGATTGCTCAGGTAGACCCCAATCTAACCATCAGGTCCTGAGGAACATTTCCCAGCTGCAGTCAAGGAGAGAGATGACTATAGAAAGACAGCCAGAGAGAGATGGGGCAATGTTGAGTAGGAAGACAAAGGAAGGGATGAAATGCTACACACTGAGAGTGACCTCTAGAATGCAGAGAAGTCAAAGAAGCCAGCTTCCCCTGGGGCCTTTGGACAGAGATGCATCCCTGTCCATATTATGATCCTAACCTGGCAAAACACATGTGAGACTTTTGAGTTAAAAACTGTAAGACAATAAAACTGTGTTGTTTAAGCAGAAATTTGTTATGGCAGCTATAGAAAACTAACATAGTTTCCAAGAAGAAGATGAAATAAACAGATTTACATGATCTGAAACAAAGATGGAGAAATACCAGGTCTAGAAACCAAGAGACTCCATCAAGTCCTAGACCAACACTTCCATTCTTCCTCCTTCAAGTGTGGCTACCACTCAGGTCTGAGGAGCTTGTGAAGGGCTGGCCAGGGTGTGATGTGACAGTTATTTTTGGATTCAAAGTTAGACTTTATCTCCACAACTGGCTGGACCTACCTTAATGACCTTGAGGTGTTTCTGGGCTCTGTCTATGTGTGAAATACATAGGAGCATATGAAAGGCTTTCCTATATTCATCTCCATTCTAAGAATGGAGAACTATCCTCCTCTGCATCCTCTTTCCTCTCTTCTTCCCTCCAATGTCCACCAAGGGACAGTCCATCACACCACTTCCCCCAGTGCCTCTTTCCTTCCCCAGCAAGAGAAAGCAGTCATTCATTCTCAGCTCCAAGTCATCTCTTCACAGCAATGTATGACATCGTTAGGAGCCTTTCATTATCAGCGGCTTGCACGCAGCTGATGTTGATTTGATAGAATCCAATTTAGCATCCCACTCTGGGCTCTGCTCCATAAGCATTTGGGTTTAGCATGTACAGGCAGTTTGATGCTGTCTTGATGGCCTTTTAAGCGGCTGAGAAAATTGCTGGCATGGCAATTTGGTAGCAGGCAGGCTCCTGGCAGGTGGGGATGCAGGAATGGGGGAAGGGGCAAGAGATCAGGGGACATTTCAGCCCATATCTTTAAAAGGGTGCTAAGAGTCTGGCAATCATTCATTAACATGAAGAAAAAACAGATAAATACCCAGAATATCTGTCAGCTCAATAAGTCCATGATGCCTCCTTCTGGCAGTGGACCCAGAGCTGACCCTCAAATCAAAACACCAGCAAAGAATACATCACCATGCACAAAATGCTTTCCCTCATTATCTGTCAATTCCTTGCAGAGGGGTTGTGATTCCCTGAGGGCAGCAGCATGCTGGCAATTGTGTAACCTTTGGATCTCCAAATTAAAAGGCTATGACTTGCACTATTTGCCAATTATCCTGGTGTAAATACTCTCATTTTGTTCATTTCAAGCTACAATGAGATGCATACTTGGGAAGGGATGTCTTCTGTGGGCTCTGTGAGTTTGAGCACACTTCACCATACCCATACCACAGGGTTATGACATTATTTTGAATTTGAGCCCACTTTATGTCTGAACAAGTTGAGGCTCAGAATAGGTCTGATTTAGTCATAAGCTAGTGGTTAAAGCTTGTGCCCTAGCAATGCACCACAAATGCCAAGGATACTGAGCATCTTTCCTGTGGAGAGACACACTGCCTGGGACCTGAGAGTTCCGCTGGAGCCAGCATCAGAATATTTGGACAGGCAGCCCTGTCCTCTGACCTACCATCACCTATACTGTGGGTGAGAAAGCCAACCTTCTCCTGAGAAGCAATTAGGTCACAGGGTGTCTGGGCAAGGACAGGTTCTGCTGCTCCTGGCAGGCAAGCAAGGCGTGCTCTTGTCTCATGCACCCTGATTGCATAGGCAGAATGCCTATGATGTCTCACTGTTTTTTCTACCTAGTTCTTTTCTCTCTAGGTGTAGTCAGAGACTTCAAAATCTCTGGCTTGAAGATTTTTCCCTCCTGCAGTTTGTATGCATATGTGTCACAGCCTCAGTTTCTCTCCTCTCTACCCCAGAGGCACTCCAGAGGCATCTTAGGAAATGCAACAAGACCCAGAACTAGACCCAGGGCCACCTCTGATCTCAGCCATCACTTCAGTGGGACGCTCTGGCTGAGCTGTGTCTTGCTTCAGAAACTCACCTCCTTCCCCCTCCAGCACTTTCTCTGACACTGTGGTTTTGGCATTCAGGCATCAGCAACCTGAACCACAGCCCAGCTCACACCACCAGGGGCAACTCTCCACCAACAGGGCAGAAGCTTTTGGCAAAGTGCCCCGCCTCTAGTTTCCAGGCAGAACATTCTGATGTCTCCCTTTAACTGCTCTGGAAGCCCAGGGATGCCATGACATTCCTTCTCCTACTGACTGCTCCAAAACAAGCCCCCTGTACCCAATTCCTTGTCTCAGTCTCTGCTTGCAGATATAAATGCAAACCTTCTGAGGTGTTATCATGAATATCCCACTTAACAGGTGAGGAAACTAAGGCTGAGTATCTGTCTGACTTGTGCTAAACAGGCCCAAGAGTTACTGTTTACCCTTTCAGCCTGCTTATAAAGATACTAGTTGTCACCAAGGCAATCAATGACATTCACTGAAATGACTGAAACAAGACCACCCTCACTGAGAGCTAGAATATCATTGTTTAAGAGCCACCTTGGCTATAAAGAGCACCCTGGGAGTGGCTCTCTTTGTCCTTGAACTATCAGAACCCTCTCAATGTTTGTCCTTGTTTTTGTTTTGCTTTTGTTAATATGTACATATCAAAACCATATATGGACTTATATACAGGTTGAGCATCCTTAATCCAAAAATCTGAAATCTAAACATTTTGAATGCTGACACAATGCTCAGTTTTGGATCTGGAACCTCAAATGGCCAAGGGTCCATATAAATACAATCACATATTACTTAAAGAAAGCAGCAGTACATTTGGAGAAATGTTATAGGGCAACATCAACATTGTGCAAATATCACACAGTGTATCACACAAACTAAGCCAGCCACACCATTCCCAGGTCATAGGAATTCTCAGCTCCTTGCAGTCTTACAGGACTTCCATGGCTGATCAAAATATTGTGTGGCATGTGTCTATATTCTAAATTTCAAAAAACTCTGAAATATGAAATATTTTTAGCCTCAGGCAATTTTGAAAGCAGATACTCGGCTTGTATATGTGTATGATTAAGTGTTGTACTCTAACCTGAGCGTCATTCTGTTCTGTATGTGCCATTGCTATTGTCCTAGATTCCAACCTTTGTTCCTCCTAAAATTCCAGATGCCTGGTCAGACTCCCTATCCTGTTCAGCTGTGACCTCTGTACTCTGTAAATTTCCAGGAATTAGCCCACCACCAGGCTTTAAAGTTGTAGCCTTTGTACTCTATAAGATATCCGTAAATTAACCACGAGTTGTAAAGTTTCCTGTTATTGGCTCATCACCAATTGTAATTTCCTGTAAATCCAGCTGCCTCTGTTAAGGTTTGTCCTAAAAACCTAATAAGAGAACAAACAGAGCCCCTACACCCTTACCCCGCCCCACTCATACTTTGCGGTTTTTTCCTTTATAAACCCCTTAACAATGAACCTAATTGCACAGTTCTGCAGATTCTTCTGCGTCTGTGTCACTGGTGCCAGCTAAAATAAAAAGCACTATTTTCAACCCCCTTTTGGACGTCGTCTAGTTTTTGGGGTACCACAATAAGTATGAAAATATATGTATATGTACAAATATATATTAACATACATGTATATGGTGTGTGCTTAAAAGGTTGGAAAGGAAACTCACCAACATGTAAACAGTAGCTATTCCCAGATAGTGGCAGATGTTACATCTATTTTGTGTGTGCTTCTAGATAGTTTCTAATTTTTTTCCAGGAGATATTATCATGGTGAGATACAAATACATCATTTTTTAAAAGAAAAATCAAGGCTTCGGAGGGACTTAACCTAGAACACTGACTGCTGGCCAGCAGGGGCCTCAGCAGAGAGGGAAAACTGTCCCCAGAAGCCAATTCTGTCACTGCCTAGGAAACCCAGATTGTGGAGAGGACAGTGAGAAGGTAGCACAGGTGAGAAAGTGGGGGAAAGTCAGACACCGTACCCTCTTCCAGGCACACAAGTGTATGAGGGAGGGGAGGAGTTGAGAGAAGAGAGACAGAGACCCCGAGCAGGGGCTGTGTACACAGATTGTGTGACAGTGATGGTGATCCTAGGAGTGAAAGGTCTCAAGTTTGAATAAGATGCTGAGAGACGAAATAGGCAAGACCTCAGCCTTCACAAAGCTACGGATTTATCCTAGGTGACATTCTTCCTCATCCCATTGGGGCAGGGATTGCCTTTACCTCAGAGTGCTGAGGAAAAGAGTATTTGGACGCAAGCTGTGCAGTTCCCTTGTGTTCATTCATCCCACGAATGTGGGTTTGGCACTCTTGTTCCAGCCACCACCTCTCAGGTCCATGAGCCCTGGGACCACAGTGATCTTCCTTATTGTGGTCGCCTACCAACTGTTAGAATGGTGACTGCTGACATCCAATAAACAGATTGAACTAGCAAACCCAGCTGACATCCCACATACCCCCATGCAAGAGACCATTTGTCTGAGTGGAAAGAAAATTAGTTGGAAGACCTGAGTGTTTGTCCCTACGCTTCTAGCAACCAACCTCATGGGTACTTCCTTATTTGGTGTCTCAGCTTCCCCAAAATAGGAAGCATGCCCTAAAAGAAAATTCAGAGAAATGTGTAATATATATATATATATATATTATTCCTTGGGATAAATGATTGACACAAATGGAGAGCATACATTAGTCCTGTCCTCAACTGCTTGAAACCAAAGAATTATCTAACAGGACCAAGCCAGAGAGATTCACAAGACACTGAGACTAACCAGAGGTATTGGGGGTTGGGATGATGCTCTGGTTGGGTGTAGATCATTGTGCTTCTCTTCAATGGCCTCTCCCTCAGGACCTTATGGTCTTAATGGAGGCTGCATTAGCTAATCTAGTGATTCAATTAGTTCTAAGTGTTCCTGGCCTGAGAAGGAGGTATGGCAAGGTGGGGATTTGCTGACTCCTATTTGCCGGAAAGGGTTTCCCAAGACAATGGAGATGCAATTTGAATTCCCAAGCCCCCCACTTCCTTCTCTATTCAAGAGCCCCTGGGTCATCAACCCAAATGACATCATTCCTGTGAAAGCACTTTGTAAACTATTTTTATTACTCATTCCGTCTTGGAGTGAGGGCCCCTACTGGATTTTCCTGCCTCATTTGGCCAAGAGGTAGAAGGGACAGGGACTTTTTGAGGGGAGGCCCCAGGCCCACCTTTGAAGAACCCCAGGCCAGTGTGGGTTTCTGACAACCCAAATGTAAATGAGTTTCGATTCTCTACCGCAAACATCAGTTTTTTCCCTAGCAACAGCTCTGCTCAGTTCTGAGCCGCTGCTGCTCTTAGATGGAAAGTCCTGCTCCCACACTAGGGACACAGCCACGCACTGTCCTCACCACCTCTATTTACTCAAGCGACTTTGTTCCCCAGACAGACCTCACTTTGAGAACCAGGGTCACAAGTTAGATGTCAGTTCCCAGAAAGCATTGCTGGCACCTGATAGGAAATGACAAGTAAGGGGAAATGTGGCCAAGAAGACAGCTAGAGAAGACCAAATACAACAGAGGTAAGGCTGTCATTTGTAGGTTCTTTTTCTTCTGGAGAAAGAGTCACTTTTCTAGGGTCCGGGAATCACTCCTGTTGAAGCTGTTGAACTGGGAATTTTGCTCCTTTGATCACAGTTCCTATAAAGTAGGAGGATTAGATTGAAAAATTGATTCCAGCTTTGGCTGCACATTAGAATTGCTTGGGAAAGTTTAAACACTGTTTATGCCTTGACCCCGCACATGAAGATTCTAAGTTAATTGCCCAGGAGTGCCGCCTGAATGTGAAATGGTGGGGGTGGGGGCTCCAGGATACTAGAAATTGAAACTAGGGCCTTGAAACATCTGAGCATGGTAGACAAATACTCTACCACTGAGCCACATTCCTACTGCTTTTTATTTTATTCTGAGATGGGAGCTTGCTAAATTGTTGAGGCTGACCTCAAAACTGCAATTCCCCTGTCTCAGCCTCCAGAGTGCTTGGATTACAAGCAAGCGTCACTGTACCCAGCTTTGATGTGGGATGATTTTCATTTCCCTAGGCATTAGTGCGCTGGTAAACAGGCTCTCAAAATAAAAATCATCTGATTTGTCATGTCTTCTGATTTCCATGGTACAAGTACTCCCACAGTAGCTTCTTTTGAGTAGTCAATAGTGTAACAGCTGCCACAGCACAACGCTGCTTGCTGGTGCTTCTGAGTTGTAGTAAGGTAAAGACGTACTACAGCAAGCCCAGTGGACTACATGAGGAAAAGACAAATATTGACCTAGGACCCAGAGGTTCCGAGCTCCCAAAGTAGAGGTGAGAAGGAAAGATATTGTCATATCTCCCAAAGAAAAACTCCCAACACTTCGTCTCCTTTCTCCACCAGCTGTAGGGGCCATTTTCTCATCCCATTCTCCTTACGAAGGCGCGTCACTGTGGTTTTGAGGAACAAAAGAGAAAGAAAAAAAGAAAGTCCTAGGGGATGCCAGACGCTATCAAGACCCTTTCCAGGAAATAGCCTCTTAGCTGTTCATCTCCCGATCCATCCAGAAAACCTCTTCGATAGTGAAAGCAGCGTGCCAGATCCGTGAGAGGTCAATGTTTAGCACATTATCCACTCTTGCTGGCAGGAAGATCAAGAGCTGTTTTCCCAGAAGACACTCAGACCTATGTTGGAGCCGGGGAGGGAAAGGGGAGGGCGGGAGGACCACAGGAAGAAGGCAGGCAGCTGCTTCGCCTGGCAGTGGTGGGCACTGCAATGTGTCACTTAGGGTCAAATCCAGGCCACCTTTCTTCCAACAGCACTTATTTAAGAACATTCACAGATTCAACTCTTTTGGGAAGCTATTTTCTTAAATGAAAAACTCTGTCCTTTGAGACATTTAACAGCTAATAGGAAGAGTCATGACTGAAGCTTAGGTATTCCAAGTCATGCAAATATGACAACAGTTTGGTACATGTTTTACTTCTTAGCGTTAATGGAATTCAGAGGATATTGATACATATTTTATACCCCCAGCAGTTTCTAAAATGGAGGACAGATCGGTGATACCTAGTGCAGGTCCAACTGGGGGTCCTCATGATCTGAAAATGTGTGGTGATACATAGCTATCTGTGGTCCCATAATAAGGGAAGCCAAGTGTCCTGGGCCTTTAAGAGGAGAACTTAGCTGTCACAGGCAATGACAAAATAGCAAAAACCCTGGGATTAGATAGCGGTGTTTTGCAGGGGCATCATGCAGGCTTGCCAGCCCATGAAGAATGATGTACCCAACTCAGAGGCACACCTTTCTTAATTTGCTCAAAACCATCTGATTAGCCACCTAAGCCCCAGAACAACTCCATCTGGCCAACACCACAGGACAGAGATTTCCCTCACCAACATTCACCCAGACATGAGGCTCTGGGTCTGGCCCCCACTAAGTACTGACTAAGCTTTATTGCTAAGATTCAAAGATGTTCTAAAGGGGCAGAGAGCATACATGTGGATAATGAACAAAATAACCAAAAACATTTAGCACGCGGGCCTCTGATCACTGCTGTCTTGGATTTACCATTGGTTGAGGTCAATAGTTTACATCTCCATGATTAACCCGCTGGTAGTTAGATCCCTGGGCAAGTCATCATGAAATGCAAAATTAACACAATGATTCTCTGTGCAGATTGTTATGAGTTGACTAATTCTGTAGTTTAGATGTTGAAATTTCCCCAAAGAACTATGTGTTAATGGCTTCACCCTGGGGTGGCACTGACAGGAGATAGAACCTTTAGGGGGTGGGCCTAGTGGAAGGTACTCAAGCCATTTGGGAGATGCCCTTGAAGGGGATTTTGGGAACATAGCCCCTTCTTTTTCCCTTTTGCATTTTCTCTGACCACAAAAGGAACTATTTTCTCTACAATGTGCTCTCTACCATGATTATCCAGCACCCCATTAAAGGCTCAAACTGCCTGATCTTGCTCTGAAACCCCCAGAATAGTGAACTAAATAATCTTTTTTTTCTTATAAGTTAATTATCTCATGTATTTTGTTATAATAATGAGAAGTTAATACCACTGCTTTCCTATGTGTTAAAATACAGTGAATATTTGCCATCAGTCAAATCTTCTGAACCCCAGAACTGATTGATATTAAAGCTAAAGGGGGACCCAGGGATTTAGCTCAGTGGCATAAGCACCTGCCTGGTAAGTGCAAGGTCATGAGTTCAATCCCTGTATCAGAAAAAAAAAAAAAAAAAAAAGCTAAAGGGAAGCTTAGACATGACCAGCTCAGATCATCCAAATTTGCAGATATAAAAGCTAAGAGTAAAGAAGTAAGGTGCCTGGGTAGGTCACACAGCTTCTTAGACAAGGACCTAGGTCTTGGGGTGTCTAGAAGACAAGAAGACATGGCCCAGGAAATCACCATCCTTCACAAGTCCACACAATGTGCCTGAAAGGATGTGATGAGGAGGAAGCACTGGAATGCAACAGAAATATACAAGTAGGCAGTAACACTTATGCAATTTGATGGCAAATTGGGGGATCAGGAGAGGAAAAAATAGATTTTAGAATTAGGCAAGAGCTAGATCAGTCAAGGGTGAACAGAGAGAATTGTGAATGAAGGATGGATGGGTGCAGAGCCATGGAGAAAGATGAAACAAGTGAAGTATGAAATCAACCCTCCCTGGCTGCACTGCACAGGACATACTCAAAATATGCCACTCACTGCCTGCTCCTGGAGGTGAAGGGGACAGAAGGGTGGCAGTGAGTTAGATGGCAATAAGAATGGCTTTCTATATATAGCTAGAGCATAGCTGAAGGCCTGCAGGAAAGTTTTCTGGAAGAAGCTGAAGTCCTGGAGACTAAGGGGTTAACTCAATTGAGTGGATGAGCAGAGTCTTCTTACCAGCCAGGAGGGGACAGCTCACCCTTTTTCACCCCTGATGGACCTCTTTCAGCCTCTTTCTGTCTCCCTCTCTGGTGTGGCTCTTTCCTGTCTGAGGGCTGGGTTCCAGTGCCACGCCAAGACCCCAGCTCACACACTGCCCCTTCCCCACATATTCTTTTCTGCCACACAGGTATCCATGCCAAACCTAAGCCTGAGTCCAAGTGTGTTAGAATGAGGTCCCGGCAGCAATGCAAGCCTCTGGCCCTCACTGCCTAGCTCTGAGAAAGACAACTCCTTCACACTGGATTCAACTCTGAGGAGGGTGAAAAGACGCCAAGGAGTCCACTGGAGACAGACATAATTCAGGGAGATGAATCCGCCATCTCTGTACTCTGGATAGTGTCCTTGTGACCCATGGGCAGGCCCTTGAGCCACACAACTGCACAGCAGACCTGAAAACTAGTGTGACAGCCAGAAAGGCATCGGACAAAACTGGGCGTGGGGCGGGAGAGGGGTGCATTGTGGTCACCAGTTGACTTCTCATTCAGAGGGTCCGTGCCACCTGGTAACTATGTGAAGGAGGCCCTGAGACAGAGAACTCAAGGTCCCCGGGTGGGGTAGGGGCAGACCTAACTAACAGCTGGATGGCCACTGTGAAACCAGGCCAATGAACCTAAACTCCCACTAGAACCCCTCAGTCCAAAGGCAAACAGTAGGTGCCCTGCGTGGTAGTTGAGAGGAGAACCCCAAGAGCTAGAATATGAGACTCATCTGCAGAGCAAGTTCAAAATGCAGATGCCTGCTCTGGGCTTCCACGGCTTCCATTGCAGCAGTCTGGAGGAGGGCCTGGCAATCTGCATTTCTAACAAGCCTCCCTGTCATCTCTGACGGGATCAGTATCTGATCCACACTCTGTTTGTTTTGTTTTGTTTTTAAAGTGGATAAAGCCAAGGAAAATAAAACAGAATAAAATCAATCAAGATAAACTAGTCTAAGTGATACAGACTTCAAAACTTCATGAAATCAGCAATAGGTACCATAATGCCTTTTGTTGTCTTCAAAATAGCTGCAGATACCTTTGGATACAGTAAAAATTGAACAGAACAGAATAGAGCAGAAACAATAAAAACAAAACAATGAGTGCAAAAAAGGACTTCAAAACAAGCCAACGGTAAATCCAAAATGGCTACCATAATAGGTCTTGTTATCTTTTAAATAGCTGCTCATGCCATCAGATTTAAGGTAGTCAAATAAAACAAAAGAGAAAAAAACCCAACACAAGAAAACAATGAAAATGATACAGTTTCCAGGAGGGAATCACCTCCTTGTGAGGCCTGGTTCTCTCCCCTCACAGTCTGCAAAAGGTGCTGACTCATGGAGAGAGGCTTGGGTGTGGCTTGATTCACACTTTGAAAAGTCTTGGTGAGAGTATAACGGATTAGTGGAAGGCAAACTTGTCAGGAAGGAAGGGAGAGCCATGAGTTTAAATTTAATCATTTGTCTTGCATCTACATTATCTCACTCAGGAAGCCTTAGATTCCAGGTCACTTGCCTACTCATCTCACTTGGACTTCCCTATCCCTAAGGATATACTCCAAGTACATGCTAATCTAGGTTTCAAAGAGAAGAAACTGGGCTTGAGATATAGTTCAGTGGCACAGTGCCTACCTGACAAGCATGAGGTCCTGAGTTTGATTCTCAGTACAAAAAGAGAGGGTGGGGGGAACTGAGTCTCTGAATGAAGTTAGGTAGCTCTCTGGGGCCATATAGTAGCTAACTATATTGCAGAGGGGCTTGAAACTAGAACCAACTCCTCTTCTGATTTTACCAAGGTCAACCCCACAAAGATAGTCAGGTTTGCACCTACGCACAGATGGAGTGGCATTTATGAAAAGGAGTATATTGTTTGTCCCCAAAGGCCACAGCCAGCGTCACCATGACAACCCCACATATCTGAGACTGGGTGCTAGTAGAATGAAGCACCCTAAAGTGCTGTCCTACCCACTGCTTCCCCAAAGAGGGCCAGGTCAGCATTAGAGTCATCAAGTGGATGCAGGGAGAGTGGCCTAGAAAGAGAGAGTCTAAGTTTGTATTCCCCACTCTGCAATTTAATCTTTGCATAACTTTCAGCAAAGACTTTTAAACTCATGGCTCTCCCTTCTTTCCTGACAAGGTTGCCTTCCACTAATACTTTGTACTCTCACCAAGACTTTTCAAAGTGTGGATCAAGCCACACCCAAGCCTCTCTCCATGAGTCAGCACCTTTTGCAGACTGTGAGGGGAGAGAACCAGGCCTCACAAGGCCATCTAAAGAGTCAGTGTAGCAGTGAACAAACCCCCAATACACAGAGTTTAGTGGTACCCTTCCCTTCCTCCTCACTCTTGCAAAGATACCCACTGTGAACACAGTGATTTTGGTGTTTCCCCAAAATCAGCACTGGTGCTGCCCTAAAGGAAAAAGCCAGGCGTGGCTCTGTGGTACATGCCACGCTCAGAGTAGCCTCTGGTTTAGGAAAGCCTTCTCCCCATGTTCCTCCTGGCCCCCTGAAAACAGGGTAACTGGGAGCCTCAGCAGCAAGATGCTGGCTCAGCAGAGGCCTCATATATAAAAATTATTCTTGATGGCTTCAATGGAGTTTGCACTGTCCAGACCAAAATGAAATATGAAGGCGGGGCAGTGGAGGATGACTCAGTGACACCCAGGAGTAGTGATTGAATGCAGCCCATGAGTTACATTCAGTACTCACTGAAGTGTAAAGATGAGGTTATATGCCAATGGCTAGTTCTTTTCAGGTCCAGATACTAGCTCTGGTGTCACATTATGCAATTCTGTTTTTCTCTGCCCACTCCCTCCCTCACAGGGACTGAAAGTAGTTGAGGCTTCCTCACAAATAAGAGTCTTCTTACAGCTGGGTATGATGGTGCATGCTTGCAATCCTAGCACCCTGGGAGGCTGAGGCAGAGAGACTGAGAGTTGAGCCCCACCTGGTCAACTAAGTGACTTTGAGAGATCCCACGTCAAAATAAAAAATTTAACAAAAGGCAGAGTGCTCAGTTATGTAGTTCAGTGTGAAGGCCCTGGGTTCAATACCTAGTACCACAAAAGATAAACATCCTTATAATTAATGAACCTGACTGAGGTGGGGGGGTCATAGTTCGGTGATTGAGGGGAGGCTAGCATGGCACAAGGGGGAGACAAGGGTCCCTTCATCCATCCCCTGCCTGGCCATGAGACCCTGGGAAAGCCATTCACCATCAGTTTCTTCACCTGAAAAATAAATGCTGCCACCTTGTTCCATGTAAGTCCCAGAGATTAACTGATAAAAGTTTCTCAATTCAGCTGATGGAGCAAAAGTTTGCCAAGACACCTGGAAGAAACTAATTGGTCCCACCATGGTTAATTTGGTGGCTCTATAAAGAGGCAGCTACAGAGGCAGGGGCTAAGCCTGGGAGGATTTTCCAAGAGGGATACTCTCTTTACCCGGGGTGTTGGAGGAAAGTTAAAAATAAGCGAGACTCACTCTTTGTTCTCCCCTCCTGGCGACAGAGCAGGGGTGAATATCATTAATTTTGAAGGCTTTGTTCACTCAAAAATGAGAAATCTTTTGCCTAATGAAGAACTCTTAATAGGTGTTGTTTTTCCTAAATTATCATATTAACCACAGATAATTAACAAGCGTATCCTTAATGCCGCAGGATACTGACAAACCCACTGAACGCATCTTGTTGCCTATAAATCATCCAGCCATCCTTCAAAGCAGCTGTGTAATTACTCTCGAATTTGGGAGGAGTAATATTGAGGCTCTCTCTAAATTTGGTTGCTAGTGAAAATAAAGTCAGCAACATTTCAGCTCTTTATTGTCATTGTTCCATCTTAAGATGTTGCTGCCAGTTCTATTTATAATGGTGAAAAACTGGAAACGACCCAAATATCCAGCAATGGGGGAATAGCTTGGCGAAACCAATTAAAGGGTATAAATTTAATGGGCTAACAGCATATAGCTACTTAAATGGCCAGGCTCAGACTATGTCAATACATGGAAAACATGCATTCTCAATCATGGTAAGTGGGAAAGTAACATAAAATACTTTGCACACAGTGATTACAACTATATTAAAAGATATATAATTATTGACAAATAACAGGATGGGAATTTAGAAGGATATATTGCTGTATTTAATGCCTATTTTCTGTTCTAAAGTGGATTAAATTTATTTTAAAATAACAACAACAACAACAAAATTAAACATTACTAATAGCAGTTGGCCCAGTCAGTTCTGACTCCAGCCAGCAGTGCTGAGGTTCCTGAAACAGGACAAAACCAGCTCAGGCCCTCTTGGTGCCCCTGTGCCAGTTGGACCCCTTCTCTGAAGTTGGACAGATGTTTTCAGAACTCATGTGTCTAGTTGGATGTGTTTTGTTTCTTGGGTTTTTGGTTTTTTTTGGTTTTGGGGTGTTTTGTTGCCTTATTGTTCGTGGCATCATGGAACGCCAAGCCAGAAGGAACCCTTTGCTTAGCAGGAAAATGTATTCTATTCTCCTAAGCCAGAATGTCTTTCTATGAGCTGAGCTGTAGTAGGCACTGCCCAGCTCTCACGCTCATTAGGGCCTCAGGATGAGCTCTGGCTATGGGTGGCAGGAGAAGTGGACTCTGCCACGGAGTAACAGGGAAGGAGACCCTTAACTTGTCTCTGAATTTGGTGGAACACGTGCTCCTTACAAAGTACACAGGAGCTGAATTCAACACAATCTTCCCTGTAAAGCCACTTGCTAGGACTTTATTCCCAAGTGAACCTTTCCCATTTTTTTCCAAAGGAAGGAGGGAAGGCAGTGAAAGATGGCAGAGGAGTTCACAAGGAAGGCCCACTTGGGTTAATATCTGGATGCCAAGTGGCAGAGGACTAGCAAGTGGCTGGCCTAGATTCTCTGCCTATTCTCTCCCATTGTCCATGTGCAATCTCTCTGGCTTTCTGGTCAGGACCCTTTGGGACCAGAGCAGACACAGAGAGAGTTGAGGGCCCTGGCCTGTCCCAGCGCTCCCAGCCCTCACCTGTGATGCTCTGGACTCCTCTTCCTGCTGCTTCGAATCTTAAGCGGAGCGAGTTTGTGTACTAGCTCAGCCCTGCAGGGAACCTGCTTGGTGTCAGCTTGGGCTGCTGCTGGGCATGGAGCTGTGACATGTGCCCCTCTGTGGAAACAGATGGAGGATGGCACCTTCTCCCTCCCACAAGCCCCGGGTGTTTGGGAGAGGTCTCCATCTTCTCCCACTCACATCTGTTTGCTGTCCGTTATCTCCTTGGCCTGATCTCCTGCTTGCTGCCTCCTACTTCTAGTTAGAATGTTATTTCTGGTTCTCATTAGCATATGTAAGCAAAGTTAGGGATGAAGTCCTGAGGTGACCCCAGCCACTGTGTTGTGCTCATTTCTGTTCCTTGCGGTGCCCATAGGAAGCCTTTACATCCGACCAGAAGCACTGAGCTGAGGGTATAGCTCACAGGCACAGCATTTTCCCCAGCACATGCAAGGCCCTGGGTTCCATTTCCAGCACAGTGCAAAAACACATACATACTTACATATACACATACACACATGCATACACACATATGCAGAAGTACAAACAAGAAGCACAGTTATAAAGAGGAAGAAGGCACAGCCATATTTGCATATGAAAAAGCAAAGCCAACGGAAGAAGATGGTGGGAAACTGGGTGAATGGAGATTCCCTTTGAGTATAAAGCCAGAGGATGAAAATACAGATCTTCCTAGAGCACCTATGGGGTATGGGAACTATTTGTATCTTATTTTAGGCATGAAGGATTTGATATTCAGAGAAGTCAAATAATGTTTCCAAACTCCCACAGCTGGTAAGTAATAAGTCAAACTATAAAGTCACAGGAACCCCAGATTATGCTTTTTAGAATGCTATTCTGTCCTACTAATGACCACTGTAGGAAGGACCACATGGTGATTGAAGGACTAAAAGTAGGGAGAAAAAAAAACCTCTGAAAATCAATATAAAAATCGGCCAGTGGAAAGACTGAAGTGCCAACGCAGCAACCTGCCCTTGGCTTAGAGGCTGGGCAGTTATTCTCCAACCCCTTAGCCCTGGTCCTGCATCCATGAAACAAGCTTGCAAGCCGCCACTTGGTTTGTGAAAAGGATGTAGATACTGGGGAGGGGCGGGGAGTAAGTAAGGTTTCTGAGCCACTGTCACTTCTTTGCTTCATTTCCTGCTTGGCCATGCAGCCCCTTGTGGCTTTGGGGTAAGTGAAGTGACCTGCTTCCATTCACATTAGGCCAGGACCTGTCCTAGGGTGCTGGTGGACATGCTGCCAGTCGGTGGAGCCCCCAAGAGTTCCTGGGGGACAGCAAGCCATTCTCAGGGCCCCAGTGGGAGGGCCAGCAGGAGGAGGAGACTGCTCAGCCCCTCACAAGACTCAGTCAGTTTGTACTGCTACCACAGGATACCTGAGTCCGGGTGCTTTATAAAAATAGAAATTTCTTTCTTATTGTCCTGGTGACTGGGGAGTATAAGAACAAGGTTTTAGCAGGATCAGTGCCTGGTGAGGGCTCCTATCTGCTTCCAAGATGGTGCCTTGATGTGGCTTCCTCCAGAGCAGAGGAAATCAGTATCCTCACATGGCAGAAGGCAGAAAGGCAAAAAGGGACTAACTCCCCCATCACAGGCTTTTGTAAGACACCTAATTCTATCCGCAACAGGAAGTTTCATGGCCCAATCTTACCTTTCCATACTATCACATTGACACCATCTGAATTGTAGAGGAGAATCCGTCAAACCATAGAAACGCACCTGTCCCTTCTTTCATCTGCCTCATCTCTAACTTAACCTACAGCTTCACACAAAACTCCATCAGGAACTTTTTCACCATATTTCTCAATTCCAGTCATGAAATATCTGCTGACCAGCCCACTCCCTCCCCGCATGCAAATAGCCCTACATCCATCCCAAGAGAACCACCACATAAAGGCTGATGAGCCACTGCGGTCACCCACAAGAAAACCTACAAATAAACATCAGGATACAAGACAGAAAAGAAAACAGAAGAAAGCACATTCCGCCTGTTGGGGTTCCATCTGGGTAAAATTTCTAATCAAGTGTGTGCATGCATCCAGAGCAAGGCCGCTAAACTGGTGGCCTGGAGTGCGGGGCGAGGCATTTCAGGGTAATATTCCTCTCTTTTATACTTCTCTGCATTATTTGATGTTCTGGAACAAACACAGGATATCTCCCCAGACAGAAAACCCACAAAACGTTCTGAATTTAAACTACAACCTTCTTGACAAAGGCCTTCTCAGATTGGTCCGGGCAGAACCATAACTTGCACAGATTTTGGGAAACTTATTTCTCACCAAATTGAGCCTCATGTCTTGCACTTGCCTCCCCATCTACAGCATTTTACACTCCTTGGAAACTCCAAGAAAGGGTCAAGACCAGCAAAGGACAGGAGCGCCCGACCTTGAACAGCCCGGCTTTTCTCCACCTGGGACCTGTGTCATCCTTATGTGAGCTGCTGAGAGCCCGTGCTCCTCAGTCTGCCCGCCACTCCCAGGTGAGCTACTGTGTAAAGCTCCCTATGATGACGAATATATTGTCATCAGCTTGTTCTTCGGAGGCAGCCTCGGGGCTGCTCCACCAAGGAAAGGCAACCATCTTTGTCTTCGCCTGTTCCTGCTGGGCTGTGACAACGAGTTTCGCCATCAGAGCTGAGCTTGGCCAGAGCACTGAGCCTCTCTTGCCTCTGAGATTCTGTCCCTGGGCTCAGTTTCTCAACAAGTGCACCCTTTGTACACCCATTAGTATCTAAGGTCCTCGCTCAGAAACCCTCTCTTCTCCACGTGGCTCCTCTACATTCCTTCCAGCTTCTGAAATGTCGGTCTGAAACATGTTCAGTTACAAATAATATGAAACCTACCTTACAATGGCTTGAACAAATAGGATTTTATTTCCCTCCAAGGAGTCTGAAGGTAGATAGCTAATAACTTTCATTCAGCAGGACAATAACTGCAGAGTCAGCGGTCTCTATAATTTATTAATATTGGTTTCATGGGCTCAAAATGGTTGCCCCAGCTCCAGACATCAAACTTATAGTCAAGATGGGAAGAAGGTGGGTTTGTACAGGTTGGCCATGCCTTCCTTTTCATCAGGACACCATAAGCTTAAGTAGAACACTCCAAATAGACTTCCCTTTATTGCTCATTGTATAATATGATCATTCCCAGATGCAAGGGAGACCACAAAAGAAATATTTACTGCCTGCAGCCTCTGAATTGGCATACTGTGGAGATTTATACAGCTAGCAAAGGAACAGTCTGCCTCACAGGGGCCAAACCCTTTTCATTGAGAAGTGTGGAAAATAGAAACCACAACAAATCTTTATTGAGCATTTATTCTGCATCAGACCTCTGCTGAGTGCCTTCCGAGTTTCTGCTGTCTCAAGTAATCATAAAATCCCATGACAAAGATGTTCCTTTTGCTCCATCTTATAAATGAAAAACCTATTTGGCCTATAATGTTCAGAGGCTGAGAACATGCCCACAGCCCCCACTGGTACGTGCTAAACCCCTCTTTGCCAGAGATGAGCACACTCTCACCAGAAAATACCAGGTAACAAATATTTAAGGTTATGCAAGATATAAGGTCTCTGTCCTATCAACTCTGCTGTCATATCACAAAGGTAGCCATAGCCAATATGGATGAACAAGCTGAATTCCAACAAAACTTTATTTGTGTACACTAAAATTTGAATTTCATATCACTTCACTTGTCACAAAATACTACCCTTATTATTTTTTTTTTTTTTGAGCTATTTGAAAATACATAAGCTCAAGGGCCGTGTAAAAACAGGCTTCCATCAGACTGGGTCCACCAGGGCATGGGGTCCACTAGCACGACAACCATTTCTGACCCTAAGCATATGAGAGTTTTCATCTGAACTTTTTTTGCTGCCATCTGCTTGCCCCAAGTCCTTGCTTTGGCTTAAACCTGTCTGTTGTCGCTCTCACTGCTGCTCCCATTTCCTGGGTCGTGAAGATCCTGAGGCCTCTCCTGAACCTTGGCCAGTGCCTCCGCCAATGTGGCAGCTGGGCTGTTGATTTGTATCACAAGAGAGCTGGCCCAGCCAGAAGACCTGGCCGCCTGGAGTAGGCGCTCTGCTGCTGAGCCCTGGGGTGCTCTCAGAGCGCGTGGCTTTGTGGCTCTTGTGATGTTTTTCTGCCTTTAGCAGCAGGCACTCCACAAACCGTCAGGAAAGAAGAAATAAAGAAGGAAACTCCAGCTACTTTTCTGGGTCAATCTAAGTAACAGTAGGTCCTTTCTTAACTGGATGCTTAAGGACATGCAGAGGGAGTGAAGGAAAGAGGGAGGCAGTCGGCTACTGCTCTTTCTCACCCTCTCATGCACAGATGCCCCCTGTGCACAGCACAGACATTATCACCTGCTTTGTCAAAGCAGGTGGGAGTTTTCAGCTTTGCAATTACCCTCCACGGAAGGCAAATTTGTCCACAGAAGCCACTGCTGCTCGGACTTGCTTGCCTCCCCTCTTCTCTGCAGATGGCTTTACTGGCCAAGATCATAAATCCCTACACACACTTGCTTGGTTCCAGGGGCCACATCCTCTTTCCTACCCTTAAAGCCACTTGGGCTTCATTTTAATTCCCTTGGGGTGATCCCCCAAATCATGCTTTTGGCTTAATTTAGCTCTGACCTCCTGCAACCAGTGGCCATTTTAAAGCTTCCCAGGGTGATTCTAGTAGCATGTTTACCCCTTCGTGCCTCAGTTTACTCATCTGTGAAAACAAGTTATCAGATGGGCTTGGAAGGATTACTATGAAAAATAAGCATGGAGATGTTCTGTAAAGACACCTGATGCAACCCTACAATACAGCAGGGGCGCAATCAATGGGGTGTCCTCCTGCTCTACAGCTTGAGGCCATTTCACTGAAGTAACTCTTGACAACTCTGTGTTTGGGCTTGTTATGGATTAAAAATTGAAGGTCAACTTAACACCAGCTAAATTAAATCAGCGTGGTGCTGAGCATAGATGACCCACCTGAAAGTTGCCAGCAGAAATAGAGACGTGGAGAAGGAGAACTAGACATTGTGGGTTTCTCTAAGTGTTGCTGTTTGAGCCGCTGGTTCTCCTCGAGGAGCTTGTCAGGACTAGCTTCCTCAGTGTGAGTTTGAGCATTGTTATCGGAGGAGCTCGGGACTTGCTGGTGAGAGTGGCTGAGGTTCTCTTTGGGAGAAGCTCTGGTCCTTACATCGAGTATCACTTCCTGGCTCCAGAGGGGAAGACATGTGCTGCTTAATCTCCAGGATGATCTCGTCATGCTGGCTTCCTGACATGTACTCGACTGTGCTTACCATTGGAGGAGCTCTGGGCCTCCTTGTCGCTAAGGATGGCTGTAGTACTTTTCAAGGCGCCCTGCTCCTTATTTTGAGCATGACTTCTCAGTTCCACTGTAGAACCCTCAACCTACCAGCACAGCTCCTTCCCACTGGCATAGACTTTCTAGCTTCTACTGCTGACCTTTGGGCCTTCCCAGCACAGATTTGCAAAACAGACTGGTGTGAGTCCTTCTCTTGGGCTCTTGATCCAAGGGAGGCACTGTCATGGGCTCTAGGTTTTCATCTGGACTCATGCAGGACATTACTGGAGGTCCAGGCCCTTGGCTGAATATTCTGTGCCTTTAGCATTGTAGACAGATTTCCTGTACTTTCTTGGGTTTCACTCTGGGTGACCATCATAAAATATTATAAATTCTGTGTCCTGATCCTAATTGTTCTCCTCACAATCCCTGAGTACAACAGGGCTCTTTCAATTTCCACGTGTCCAAGGTGCCCCATCTTCTAGCCATGAAGAGACAGGGCTGAGAACAGATGAATCAATACCACCAGCTTCTTTACAAGATAAATAACCCAGTAGTTATAGAAAACTCTGTGACAATAATGCTGGTTTTGTACAGGGAAAATGCAATTTTATCCCATGGCTCCAGGGTGTGTATTAGTAGATTTTCTATTACTTTAACAAAATACCCGAGGCTGAGTATTTACAAAGACAAGGAGTTTATGGACCTCACAGTTCTGCAGATTCAAGGGCAGGGTGACAGCATCTGTTAAGGTCCTCATGGCAGATAGAAACAAAATGGCAAGAGTGTGTGCTAGTGGAAGAGACAGGAAGCCTGATCCAGAGGTCAGCCTCAGTGACAGGCTATAATGACACTCTCAGAAGAGCTAACTGGTGTCCTTAGGAACTATTTCATCCCCTCTGAAGACAGCGTCACAGACCTTGCGCTAAGCTCTACCACCTCTTAACACAGCAGCACTCAGGACTGAGCTTTCTCACACACAGACCCCTTTGACAGCAGCACTGTTCAGTATGGAGCTGTTCTGGCTCTTAATTTATTGATAGCAAAGTTATGAATGGAAGAAAGAGGAAGTGAAGTGGAGGAGTGGCGGGGGCGGGGCAAACCAAGAGATCTGTGGCTTCGTCAGATGAGTGCTGAGGTTGAGGAAGTGCATTAGCCACAAAGAGCATCTCTCAGACCTCACTCTCTATTCCAGAACCTTGAACTGCATTGCTTGCCTTCTGCATCCTTGGCTCCTTGGAGGGAGATTGGCCCAGTTCGGTGGCTCCGAAAAGCAGCTCTTGAGGGAAATCTAGAGGGGAATCCCTAAGAAGGTCTGGGTCCTCTCCACATTAGACCAAAAGAACAGGGACAGGCTTATCTTGGAACCTACACAGCATGGCTTCACGCTCATTCATCCCCACATAGACAGGCTGAGCTGTCTGCATCTCCACATTTTCTTGGTCTCTGGTGACCAAGACAGTCAGACTGGAAGGACGTAGCCAGCCCTCTCACCATCTAGGCCACAGATAAATAGGGCAAAAGCACTCAGCTCTGCTCTCCCCAAGGCTTTGCACTGTGAATAGTGTTCTTTGAAGACAGTTTCCAGCCTACCACCTTTTACTTCTCAGCATGCAGACTTGGGCTCTCCCACAATTTCCAGCTGAGTTTTCTGCCTGCATTTATGTGCCTTGCTGCCTGGGGACCTTACCTCCATTGCTGTCATTAGACCCTGTCCTGTCACCAATCCAGGTACTGAGTCCCTGCTGAGCCATATCCCTCCAGGACACCCTCCAAGTTTTCTGCTCTTAGATGCTTAGCGAGTCCCATGGGAGGCATCAAGAGCACAGTTAGAGATGTGGAAACTGCTCAGGAAGAAGAAAAATTGAGATAAAATGTCCCCATTCACCTGGTTTTAAGTGCACAATTCAGTGGTATTAAGCACATTCACATTACTATCACAAAGGATTCTAGTTTTCTCACACCCTTTCCAATATTTATGTCCTATCTGCTGTTGTTGTTGTTTAATAGTAGCTCCCCTAAAGGGTGTGAAGTACCAAAGCTTCTTTAAAAGCAGTCAGATGTGTGAATGTGAGTGTGTGTGCATACGCATGAACACATATGTGTGGGGAGATGCATGAGAATAAATTAGAATAAATTTATTACTCTTTTGATCCCTAAAATTGTCCTCCCCACAAGTATTAACAGAAAAAGAAATTTATGAATTTCTTATGGACTCAATTGTGTGCCTCCAAAACTCTTCATGCCCAGCACCTCAGAATGTGATCTTATCCGAAATAGCATCATTACAGAAGCAGCCAGTTAAGATGAGGTCACACAGGAATGAGATTTGTCCTAATGAAGTAGGGACAGTGACCTTATGAGAAAGGAGCCATGTGAAGAGACAGACATGCACAGAGGAAGGGAAAAAACCATCTAGAAGCTATGGGGTTCCTGAAGATACCAGAAGCTTGACCAAAATCTGGGGCAGATCCTCCTCTAGTGCCTGTAGAGGGGAAATGGCCCTAATAACACCTTAATCTTGGACTTCTACCTCCAGAACTGTGAGGTGATAGATTTCTGTTATTGTAACCAGCCCTCTCACCATCTAGGCCACAGATAAATAGGGCACTTTAGAACAAAAGCCCTAAGAAACTAACACAGATGTCAACTGGTGAAAGTGACTATGGGTAACACCAAAGGTGGGGCCTTGGGGGCATTCTCCCTGATGAGCACAGGGACAGGCAGTGATGCTCCTCAGCCTTTAGCTCAAGTGTTGAAGTTATTTCCATAGTATCAGCCCAGGAGACCCATGGCATTTAAAGGTACAGCATTCACAGTTTTAACTATTCATGAATGACCCCATAACTTATGACATGTAATGTGCAGTCATTTGTCGTGCTGCCAAAGCACAAACTTGAATCATGAACTCTGTCTGAGCCCAGTGCATGGTCTGGGCATTTGTTGCTGGGGGCTTTGTTCTTCTCTGATTGTCACAGCACATACAGCAGGGACAAGTCTGTGCTTCTCTATAGGAAGCTGGGCTGCAAAGAATGGCAGCTGCTGGTCCAGAAAGGAAAGAGAAGAGGTCTAATCACAGAGTTGTATAGGCCACATAGTAGCTCTATGAACTACCTGAGACCCATATTGATAGAACCATACAGCTCTGAAAAAGGCAGTAGATTTTCCAATTATACTTTATCACTTTGCTGGGTTAGGAATGATATGACTCAGTGTCATTCTCAAATTTGGCAATTCACTAAATCTGAGGCCATATCTTTTAAGAATGTCATGGTCTATTGTGTAACAAGATTTTCCATATTGTCTAAAACTTTTGCTTTTAGACACTAAGCCTTAATTGGTGCTGTATTCTTAAACCACGGGCAGGAGAAATGGTCACTTGTATGGTGTAATTTGCAGAGATTCTGATTCATTCTAATTCATTCATCCATTCCTTAGCACACACCCGCTGTCATGCCACACACATGAGATCTGAAATTCTATCATCACAGATCCTGCAGGGTGCAGACAAGGCCTCAATTTTCCAAGCACCCATGAGAGGGAAGTGACATTACTGATCACCTCTCACTCCTCAGTGTGAAGGAGGTTAGTAGAGTCTCATGCTAAGAGGTAAGTTAGAGGAACACACATCAGCTGGATATCTGGCAAGAAGGATGCTTAGAAAGCCTTCACCAAAACTGGCCCTGGGAGAGCTCTCACGTATAAGCATGGGATGGAGGGAGGGAGGCTCCACGGCTGACTGGAAACATCTAGATCCTTCTCCAATGAACTGATGCAGTACAAAGAACATCTGAACAGGGAGTTCCTCTAGCAACATCCAATTATTAGAGCTGTGAGGTTTTGCTATTATTTTTGTTGCTGTTTCTCTTTCTGATAAATTCATAACTACACAAATTAGCTGTAGTGAACCAGCTATTGTAGAAAAAGAAAATATATCAGATACTAAGTCTTGACTTTCAAGACAATATTCACATATAATGTGTCTCTAGCTGCTCACTTTAAAGTTTCCCATTAGTACCTTTTATTCTTTTAGCACTCCGTCCTTCCCTACCATTTTCAGAAAACTTTGAAGGTAACTGCCAAAAACAAAGCAATGCTAGTAAGGGCCATTTCACAGCTGGGCTATCAGATAACCACTCTACTCTTTCCAAGGAGAACTACAAAGACCAGTTTTGAAACACTCTTGGGTTTGTGAAAATAAGATAGATTAAATTCATCATGAAATAAGACAGCCAAGGTGCACAGCATTAGCAACATTATTGATCCTGGGGATAACACATAATACCTGAGGAGCACACCCTCAAAATCCACATTTCTGACCGTCTACACATTTAAGGGATTTTCTTTACTTATGTGTTATGCGTTTGTAAATGAGAATCACTGCATATTCTTTAGACTCATCCTACAACACGAGACTCCTCAACAAACTGACATCGAAGAGGAGGAGGTAGAGGAGGATAATAACGAGGAGGGTGATGACAATGAGGATGATGGATGGATGGGTTGATGGCTTACAGCAGGTGACACTGGTCAGGAATAAAACTGTAGGCCACATGTGAGGCCAAAGAAGTAGGCCTTACCATTATTACCTCCACAATGCAGAAAAGAAATCTGAGGTTGAAAGAGGCCAGGGGCCTGGGGTAGAAGGCAGTTCTGTCTGACTTGGGAGGAGAGTCAAGCATAGATAGATGTCACCACTGAAACTATCTCAAAGAGAATGGAGTTGAAATTTGAGGGAATGGGGAGATACACATTATTGTGTGGTTAAGATCTATTAAAAAGATGTAAGTAGAACCTCAAAAGCTGAGTTCGTATCCCTTGTGGTCCAAAACAAGGCATTCCCATAGGTTTTTGGGAATAAGAGTCATATGACAACTCTGCCATTGAGGAAGATACATTTGGGAGCAATGTATGGATAGAGTCTGGAAAAGTTCTATTCATTTCCTCTGGCTCTCCTCTATTTTGTTTAAACTCAAAGTCATAATAATCTTAAGAACCTTGTATTCCCTGGGATAAATCCTTTACCATAATATCTTTAATAGATTCTTCTTCCCATTCTTCTACACAATATACAAGGCTACAGCAACATCACAGAGCTGAATGGCTCCTGGACTTCTGGAGACCCAATGCCACCTGCTCCTGCTCTTGGCTACCCTCTGAGGGATAGGCAGGATCCTGAGGGGACAGAGCCACGTGGACCAGGCAGCAGCTAAAGTCTTCCAAGGCTGAACTGAGCTCACCTAGGCACAGAGAACAAGACACGCTGGTTTCTTTATGTAAACTGTTACAGTTTTTTCCTCCCACTAAATTGCATTCTAAAAGTAGAAATTTGAATATAAGAATAGTTGGTGAAAATCTAGGAGCTGAGGGGCTGCTCGAATCCCCATTAGGTATAGGCCTCACTGGGTTGCATCTAAGTACCTTGGGCTCAGGTTTCTCCAAGACGACACCCCAGTTCTTACAGTTTCTTCCACTTAGGGATCCCTGGGTGCAAGGTGGTCAAACTGACCAAGGTCCAAAACACTAAAAATATTATGAACCCCCTATATAGAGTTCAACATAACAAAGGCACTAAGCCATGAGGTTGAGAAGGTCCCACTTGCTTCAGACATTTTTCCCTGGAAGATCACATTACACTGTCAAACATATATATATATATATATATATATATATATATATATATATATATATATATATAATATTTAATACATATTATATATATAATATATTTAATACATAATATATATATATATACATGCACACACACATAGAGAGAGAGAGACAGAGGGAAACAGAGAGGCAGAGACAGAGAGACGGGGAGAGAGAGAGAGAGAGAGAGAGAGAGAGAGAGATTAAGTAACCTTTTACTTCTTTACCCTATGTTCTGTTCTGTTACCAATCCTGAAGGCTGTTCAGGTCTTACTGTGAGTTTTGTGCCCTAGCATAGAGTTCCCAGGCATGTGAAGGAACTCACTGAAGCGGGAAACTCTCTTCACTAACATCCTCACTCTCTCAGCCCCCAAGGTTGCCTGAGGACTCAGACAGCCACCTTCAGGGACTTGGTGGTTAACCCTAGTCCAACTTTGGGTTCCACTCACTACTCTACTGTGTATTTACCTATTCCAGCCCTCTATCAACAAAGAAAGTGTAGTTTTAAAAACTCAGCTGGACCCAAGATCATTAGCCCACTGATGATTTTTATCAGAAAAAGACAGTTTCCCATGACTTGAGAGGTACTTGAGTGAGGGAGGCCCTCTCCCCAAACTATGATCAAGCATGCTCTGAAGCTCCAAGAGAAGGAGAAACAGGAGGAGGAGGAAGATGAGGAGGAGGCAGAGGAGGAGGAAGAGGAGGATGGAAGAGAGAGAAAGAGAAGAGGGATAAGAGAGAGGAGGAGGAAGAAAAGGACAAAGAGGAGGAAAACCCTAAGCCTCCATTCCCTTGCCATGGCATATTCTGAATTTCTAAATTCCACATTATGGTCTCTCCCATCCTCGCTCAGTCCTTAAGGAAGACACACTGCATCTGACAAGAGTTCCTTAGTCTCACTCTTTTCTGTGCTGCCCCCTAAGAGCACCTCATCTCAATGCCGCCCCCAGGGAGGGGCCAGGGGAGATGCCTGGATCTGTATGTGAGTGTGAGAGCCCATCCACTAATACTAATGAAACTCACTATCTTTCCCGGTCAGAAATCTTCTCTCTCTCTCTCTCTCTCTCTCTCTCTCTCTCTCACACACACACACACACACACACACACACACATCTATACCCCATTCCACGGGGAGCATTCATTCCCCTCTATAATTCTCTCCCTTTGTGAGTGGTGATCAGCAATAGAGATGATGTAATAATAATTTTATCAGGTCAACATATCATTTGAAAAATAAAAGCTCTCCCTTTCATTGGGTGATGACCAAGAGGAGAAATGCCTGCATCTGGTCAGTAATTTATATCTGTCAGGCAGAATGGATGGGACTTATAGCTCCAAGCACTCGTGTCTTCATGTTTTACTGTGTCTCTTCTGTTTTTAGCAGTGCCCATAAAACGTCCCTGTGAAGGGCTGTCCTCCAAGGGGAAGCAGCTCTCTCCCCCAGGGGCTTAGAACTCCCTTAAGGAGGGAGCTGGCCGGCCATGGCTATGGGTTTCTGGGCATAGTGGGTGGGGAAATCAGTTTTTTTAGGTTAGAGTTTGAGAGGACATTTTGTCCCTTCCTCAGAAAGTCCCATTTGACAGATGGAAAAAATAGAGGGCCAAGGCAGTAATAGTTCCTTCAGCCTACAAGGGCAAAACACATGATCTAATTAATCAAATAAATCAATTAAATTCAGTGTTGACTGCAGTAAAATACTGCCCATGATTCTACAGTTTTGTGTGGAACCAGAGCAGGAGAACACAGGGAAGGAACTGTCACACTGTGGTGTCAGCTGCATTGCCAGGAAGGACAGAGCAGCCTGAACCAATCCTCTGTGCCATCCGTATCCTTCCTTGTCTCTAGCCAATTTTTTTTTTTTAGACAGGGTCTCACTATGCAATTCAGGCTGGTCTCAAACTTGCAACAATCCTCCTGCCTCAGCCTCCCAAGGGCTAGGATTACAGGAATGTCCCACCGTGCCTGGCTGCCCCTTCTTTTCTATGACAACTCAGGACTGGGTCCCATTGGTGGCAGATTTTTGGGAACTGGCCCAGGGTGACCCATAAGCGCTTGTGCCACACTCCTTGGCACTGGGTTAGGTTTGTGTGTCTCTTCTTTAGTTTGAGTGAGTTCCATGCACAATGGAATTAGAACAATGACAATAAAATAGATGCTATCCAGATAATATATACAGATAAAATCACTGTTCCTCTGCATGCTGGCTCTGCTCCAGTGGTTTGCCCACAGTAGAGAGTGGTTTGAGTTAAACCTTCTGCACCCTCACAACAAATTTTTATTTGTCAACAAGGTCATCCATTTACATAGCCATTCGTCCCCTCAATTTTCTAGAGGAGCAGAGTGGATTGGTCACTCTGGATTTAAGGTATTTAGAACTAATCTTACAACTGAGAAATTTATTAGTAAATTAGAATTTACTGAGACTTTGGTATATAATACATATTACTTGTTATTTCACAATCATTTCTTGAGCACTTACTATGTGCCCAACACTACCCCAAGCACACAAAGTTGGGGGATAAATAAGAGAGAGTGAGCCCTCACTCTCCAAGACAATCACATAGGTTCAACTCATCACCTTGTCCTGGTTGCCTCAACCGACACAGCTATTCCCAAATGAAAATGGTTCATTTTTGTTTGCTTGCTTTGTTTTTAGAAAGGGTATTCAAACCTAGGACAGGAAGACAATTAGTGACAACAGGCAAAGATAAATCCTGTCTTTTCCTCAACCTGACTCTCTCTCCTTCAACACTAAATCTAAACCCAGAGACACAGTACCAGTTCTGCCCATGGTAGTAAGAAACTGTGGCCATATTCAGGACTCTCTCTCTCTCAAGACTGGTCAGAAATGCAATCAAATGGAAAGGTTTGTCATATTAGAACCCCTGGGCCTGGGACCCTAAACAAAGTGCTCCTTCCCTAGGACAGCAAATTGGGGGGGGGGGGGGGACAGGGAACTGAGTGGATGCCTGCGTGGAATTCATAGAGAGCTTTTCTGTGTATTAATGAAGCTCTGTGAAATGTAGATCTTTGATCTTCACCTTTCAAAAAGTATTGTAGCTATTGATAAGATTTTAGTGCAATAAGAGAGGCAAAGAAAGGAGAAAAGAGGCCTTTACTGCAGTCATGGGAGAGCTGTAGAAGAGACACAGGTACCCTCAGTGAGAACAAAGAAGTGGAAATTCCTATATCAGGTCTGGTTGGAGGAGGAGTTTGGGAAGTGGGAAAAATGACATATCAACAGCTGATTTGAAGAAGTATCTGTGTACACAAAACAGGAAACAGAAAGACTTACCGGGGGCTATAGATGGAGCTCTTGGGTGGTTTGGAGTCTTGGGATTGGAGAGGGCGTCTCGCATGCACATAAAGGGAGCAGAAGGTTTATTTCTGAAACTAGAAGGAGAACATAGAAGTTACTGTTAGAGAGATGAGTTGCTTCTCTATGCCCGGTACCAAGTTAGGCAGATGTCATGTTGGAGATAGCTAAGCCTCAGGTTGGCGGAGACTATCAGCTATCATGTTTATCTTCCTATCTCAATACTTAGTACCATGACTGCTCCACAGTACATGTTATGGTTTGTGTTTAAATATTTCCCCAAAACCTCATGTGATCATGGGGGGGCAGGCCTTTTCAAGGCAGCTGAGTCTAGTGTTTGTGATTGTTTCATTGGGATTGACAGTGTGAGTGCTACACCCACACAGGGGAGGGTAGTTGACATACAATATGAGGGAAGGAAGCATGCTTTTTCCCGTTTTTGTCCCTTTTGCTATGGCTGCTTTGGAAAGCTGCTGCCTTGAAGTGTTGCCCCTGTGCCATGCCACCCTGCCTAGCAACCAACTGATTATGGACTGAAACCTCCACATACAGTGAGCTAAATAAACCCTTCCTTCCTTCATTTTGGGTGCCGGGTATTTTGTCCCAGCAGTGAGAGAAAAGTAACCAAGACAGTACACATTCAATAAATGAGTTTTACAATTGCAATTTTCTCACAATGACATGCATACAGTAAGAAATCTTACAGAAGTGCTCTTTTGTGCAAAGGGGTTTTGGAGACATAAATGACTAGCAGCAGGTGGTATGATTCTAAAACAGGAATTACTGAGGGAACATTTACAGGTAGAAAAGTAGCAGAGCATATAGAGACCCAGGGCTCCCTAACCTTCTAAAACTCTGGACTACATGGAAAAGACAAAGTAAAGGGCCACCTGGGAATTGAAATACAGCCTTTGCCCTGAGCTACCTACGACCCCCCCAACACTCTCTCTCTCTGTCTCTCTCTCTCTCTCTCTCTCTGAGATAGGGTCTTGCTAAATCATTAAGTTTCCCAATCTGGGTTTAAACTTGTGATCCTCCTACCTCAGCCTCCCAGAGTGCTGGGATTATAGGCATGTACCACCATGCTTGACTGACAATCTCATTTTGATATAAAGAATTGGTTTTCCCCAATTCTTTGACCCCACCTTCTGCAATCTTCCCATAGTGGCCACATATCTGACATATGCAGCTCATGTTCCTATTCCTTTCTCGATTTATAAGCAGGAGATTCCTTTGCAGGAGATTTTTCCCTGACATTGCATTACAGGTCCTTGTATTTCATGTTTCAGCTGAAACTTCTCACTCTCATGATCAAGTTGTGAATTTCCAACAGCAAAAAGGTTTGGAGATTTTTTAATTTGTCCTGGAGGCTCTTCATGCATTTGATTTTCTTCACATAACATTTAGGGTATTTTGTTTTGCTTTCTCCTTCAACTTTTTTAAATGACATACTTAAGTTAACTTTGAGAGTCTTCAGATCAGTTTCTGGCTGCAGGATTTGGTGATCTTCATTTTTCCTGCTTCCCTTCTCTCCAGTTTCAAGTTGCCACCATTCATGTGACTTCTAAAGAGATCAGGCAAGCCTATTAACTTTCCTCTCAGTTTGCACTACAAATTTTAATAGACTCTCTTCATCACACAAGACCTGTTTCACCCATATATCTGCATTTTCAAGCCTGTTTTTCTGTCCTTTATTCCTCACACTCTTGGCCTCCAGTTTTGGGGACAAGCAGTCCTGAACTTTCCTGAAGAAGAAGGCTTCATTCAAACCACCCATTATTTTCTTCAGAGGTTGTCCCCTGTTGCCCTGAAATGCTTTGCATCCCTAACTGGGGGCTGGAGGCATCACTGAGGGGCTTCGTCCTGTCTTCAAGGCAATTCTTCCCCAGCCCATGAAGTCAGATTCTAGAGAGGTGGCCTTTCAGTCGTTTTCTGAGAAAGCCTGCTCCGCTCTCAAGTGACAGCTTCGTCTGAGTTCTGTCAAGAGCTGCCCAACATAGAATCTGCAACTGCCAAGGACTGACCTCCACCAGAGGGGACGTGGGGCCAGCACAGGCTTGTGCCACAGGAGTCTCACTGACTTTTTAAGGCACTAACTGGGCAGCGCACCTTTTAGCTCACCCTCCTCTCCCCCCTAAAGTAAGCCGACTCTTTACCGTAAACGCTACCACAGCCCTGCACACAGACCAGGAGCGCCTGAGGAAACCCTGGGCACGGTCTCAAGCTCTCAGATGGCAGCTGCAGAGCACTGTGCAGCTGCTCCAGGACCAGCAGGGTGGCAGGCAGCAGGCACTCCCTGCCTCCGAACGCCAGCCCAGCCTCTGTTACCAGCATCCTGTAGACCACAACAGGACCCTATGGTATGTTCTGTCTCTAATGAAACCAGGGCCTGGCAACCAGGAGGGCAGTGCCCTGTTAGTGGTGAGCAGTGTAATCTAAATCATATTTACAGCTCCACCTCTTGGCTTAAAACTTTGAACAATATTCATCGACTGTCCTCTGTAAACTATAAACATTAAAGCTGTCCTTCTTTACGTCTAGCTCAGTGTTTATGGCTTCATATTATCTTTTATAGATGTACTTCATAACATTAAATAACATACATACTGTCTCTCCATTTACTATTCCATCAACCTCGGGCAGTGTTTTGATTCTCTCTATGTAAGATGAAAATATTTATGCCCCTGCCCTTCGCTCTCCCGCCCAATCTTCAACTTACTGGCAGAGAAATTTTCACATGAAATCCACAAAGTTAATTTTTACGAATACCACCCCACCCTCTAAGGCTCCATGACTTTACTCTAAATGTTTAAAGATGTACATGATCATCATATACATCCGCACTGCTTGCTGCTCAACAGGCAGTAGAGTTAGAATATCAGTTCCCTTTTCACAAGTTATTGTTCCTAGCCCCCTCAAAGAAGAATGACCCCAGGATAAAGCTCAGTGAATTCTATTTTGAATAGTCTACCAGTTCCTTATAACCATGATACATTGTGCTTACTGCTTAGGTGATTTTCTGGTACAGAGTTTTATTTTTCTAGGCATTTCTAAATCCATTTTCCCTTGACTAATGGGTATTTTTATATTCCTAGGATTTCCCATCCGCTACAAGATATTACTTACCACAGAGTTCCCCTTTTCCTCAGTATCCCCCAGAGAACACTCCCTTCATCTGGGCCAGCCTGGAATGGCCTCCTCCAGCCCATTAGCTGCTTGGGATCTGGGATCCCCTTAACTGTTCTCCTGCCTGGACCTGTTTATCTCAAAGATTCTCTTTCTTTCCTTGTTTATGTTCCCATGTTGCTGGGATATATCCTAAAATACTCCCTAAGAACAGTTACATGGAAATTAAATTGGAATTAGTTTGCCTAGGACAACTGAGTTGTGGAAAAAAAAAATATTAAAGTTAGGCCCTGTTTTCCTGGAACTTTAAGAACACCATTGTATTGTCTCCTAGCACTGAACCTACAGCTCAAAAGTCAGTTGCCAGTTTGAATTTTTCACCCCTTTGAGATGACTTGTTTTATCTCTCTGGAAGACATTAGGATCTACCAATCACCTTTGATCCTCTAGAATTTTTTAGAAACATGTCTAATGTTGGGTTTTTCTTTGTTTTCCTTTGTTATGTTTATTATATTGGATATTCTGGATCCTTTCAAGTTTTTCTTCAGGCCTGAAATTTTTTTTCTACTCTTTCTTTCCTAATTTGAATTTTTTTCCATTTTTCTTTCCTAAGATTCTTATTTATATTTTACTCAAGGAGGAGTTCCCATGTCTCACCTTTTCTCCACTTTGTATTTCTGTTCTACATTCTGAAATATTCCTTGACTATAAATCCCAAGCTTGTTTTGAAGTTTTTATTTCATTAATATTTTTAAATCACTGAGAACTTTCTCTTCTGTCTATTCTTTTTCAACACATCTTATTCTTAAAATTTTATGAATGTAATATACTGTAGAGTCTGACTGTATAAATAAAATTAGATTTATTGTTTTGAATTAACTTTGTTTCCAGTCAGGGTCAGTCTGTCCATCTCGGTCTGTCTCTTTGAAGTTTCTGGGTCTTCCCTAAGACTTGAGATCTTGTTGTTCCTTCATAGTTTAAAAAAAAAAAGTCCTAGCAGCTGATGCAGTTTTTCCTGCACTGCAGTGAAACCCAAAAGATCCTTTTTTTCTTTCTTTTTTTTAAAATTACCAGTTTTCTTCCCTGAAATTCTGGTTAGGCATTATCTGTGGGATGTGGCATAGTTACACCCAGGCAGTTTTGGCTTTAAGGAGAATTTGTAAGCCCCTAACTTTACAGCCAAGGTTGTTCCAAAAGCCAGAAGGTGGAGGGCTTTATTCTGTGACACTAAACCCTTCACCTTCCCCAGGGGCAGCTTTAAATTTAGAGATATATCGTTTATGTTTTGTCTTGATTATCAGTGCCAAAATGGACCTTCCCAAGCCCTAAACATTCCTCCTCTTATGAGCTCCATTTTTCACTCCTGTCTTGCACTGTACCTACAAGTCTGGGGCCAGAAGCCTCTTTACTTTCTGACAAGGCTCTTGCTTCCCATGTCTACTGCAGCCCCTCTGTTATTCCAGGTTGTGCTTTTTCTAACTTGACAGACAAGAAATGCCCATGCCCTTCCCTTCCCTTTTCTCCTCCTCACCCACCCTCCCAATGGACTGGGAAACTTGCTTTGGCGTTTTCCCTCTCTAGCTGCCATTCTCCTGCACTTCGACGTGGGTGCAGCATAAGTACTAGCATGCTCCCCCTGCCACCATGCCTGCCAGTTGAGATGCTACAGCGGCCTTTTTGAAAAAGGAGAGGGTGCCCTGATGGAGGGATCTGGCCCACTATTAGCATCCCCAAATCCCAAAGCAAGCCTTCAAGATGCCTTGGTTTCAACCCATCCTTTAACTGGATGGTTGCCATGACAGCTGAGGCTGTCAAGGAGCCTTGTACCCATCATGGGCCTGTAGTTGGACCAAGCACAAGCCTGCAGCTCTTCTATTAGGAGCCAACCGTGGACACCTGGGGAGCTCTTTCCAGTGCACTGCCTTTTCTGTGCTGCCGCATAAACCCCGTTAAAATAAAGACTTGCCTTGGTGATCCTGTAAACCTGCTTGTGATCTATTTCTTGGGTGATATGAGCTTCAAAAGTCCCGTAAATCTGCTCACGATGCTTACACTGAGTAGTGTGAGTAGAGTGATCAGTTCGAAAGAAAGAGCAATGAACACAAGGGGACATTAGCACGAAGAGCCTCACATAGCAGCAGCCAACAAAGGTCAGCAGCAGAGACCAGCACCTGGTAGAGGTGACCTACTGTGTCTGCCACAACTCAGCACCAGACAATGGAGGCTGGTGGCAGCAGTGACCACCAGATGGCTGTGTCATCTGCTGGCATCCAGCATTATCCAGTGTCATCTAGTGACATCAGGACTGACAGCAGAGCTGCACGTTGCCAGTTCTGATTTCCATATGAATCGAGCAAAAGAACCCTAGGCCAATTGGCAACACAACTAATAACTATACCAAAAATCCATTTGTTCTGTCTTCCAGAAAGGCCTTCCTGCATTGTGGTAATCCTCCTTCCCTGTCTCTCTGCCATGCTAGACATCACAGAGGTGATAAAGGACAACACATGTGCTCCACCTACCATCTCGAACTAGACGTTCTCACTGAATTTTGTTTTAATTTTATCATGAATTCAGATTACAGATGATACCCTGCTGCATGTACACTTGACTTTAATAGTTTTCTGCTAGGTTTAGACTAAAGATTAGACTGAGTCTGTATCTATGAAAAAGTTACTAGGAAATTCAAGGTGGACTTGAAAGAGCCGTTTCAAAAGGTCCAAGGGTTAAAAAGCCAGGGTTGGCAGCTCCCAGCACTTCCTTGACTGAAGCTGCAGGAGCACACAGGGCCGGAGGCCACCTCAGCTCCTGCGGGGAGGACACACAGGCTGCCAGTCAAGAGCAAGAGGCCGAGCCCTAGGGCTCGGATCCTGGACTCTTCACCGACAACTTTTTCTCTGTGTCAGCTCAGCTGTCACCTTTGTGCACACCTGTTTCCCCTGGTGGTGTCAAGAGACCCACCAGCTCAGAAGACACGGAGGGGGGAGGCTGGATTCTGGACTGGGATTTGATGTGTTCATCCACCATGGCTTTGTGAGTCACAGGAGGTGCAGAACTTTTCCAGTGTGCTGCTCAGGACTCCAGTTGTCAAAAACAGAGGCTGGATTTGAGCTGCCTGAAAGGTAGTTTTGTCATAAGGGCCTGATAGCAACCTGTGACGCCACCAATGCAGAGAAGGACTGAGGCCTCAGCGGCCATGGTCATTTGCCTTCCAGCCCTCACCTTCCTCCTTCCTCCCTGCTTCTTTTCTATCTTCCAGCAGATTGACTTTCTGCTTATTCTACAAGACACAACGTGCCTACCTCTCAGATTTAGGGTTTGTAGACACTGGTCTAGCCATTCGCAGACTGACTTTCCCTTAGTCCAAGGATTGGGAAACATCTGTACAGGCCAGATAGCAAATATTTTCAGCGGTGCTGGCAATACAGTTCCCCGTGCAGCTACTCCGCTCTACCATTGTTTCTCAAAAGCAGCCACGGCCAGTATGCGAACGAGCAGGCAAGTGGTTGTGTTCCAGTAAACTTTATCCATAAAAACCAGCAGACAGTGCATGGTTTGGGGCTATTTGACTGACCTGTGCCTTAAACACAACCCTAAGTCTTCAGAAGCATCTGAATGGTTTGGTGTGGATCAGTAATAAATATTTTAGTAAATGAGAGAGAGACAGAGACAGACAGACAGACAGACAGACAGACAGACAGGAAAACAGCAAAACATGACCTAGGTAGAGCATAAAGTTTCCAGAAGAAAAGAATTTGAAAGGATCCCTTGGTAAGTGTTCATTATATCAACAATTAGTTATGGAACCATAAATTAGAAATGTAAGTTCTTCTAACTTCAAGATAGTCTCATAAAAGGGGTAGTAAACAGTCCTTGTAATATACTGAGATCTTCAGAAACAAAGTCTTATTAAATGGCATATTTTGAAATTTTCCATAATAATAATAATAATAATATGAATAAAGAGTGTGAAACAATTAGCCTTGTAAGCAACTTATAGTTCAAAATGCTTGTTCAACTTTTTAATTTTTCTTAAGTGGATATTGAAGCAAGATCTTCATATTTAAACCCAAGGCTCTGAAGATGAAAATGAACACAAGTAATTTTGAGCTACAGTAGGCTGAAGGGTTCTACCTCCCACACCTTTGGAGTTCAAGAGTATGTAGTAGTGTGGCTGAGAGGTGAATGATGTGCCCAGTGTGGCCATAACTCATTTCACTTCTTTGTCTCCTGTGGTGTAGCCACCATGGAAATCAGTATGGTGTTTCCTCAAAAGGTTAAAAATAGAATTACTGTAAGATTGAGCAATGTCACTTCTGGTTATATATCCAACAGAGTTGAAATTGGGGTCTCACACAGATACATGTTCATAGCAGCATTATTCACAATAGTCAAAATGTGGAAGCGATCCAAATGTCCATTGAAAAACAAATGGATAAACAAAATGTGTATATACTAGACTATTTTTCAGCTTTACGAAGGGAGTAAACTTTGACATAAGCTACAGCATGGATGAACTTCGAGGACAAAATGCCAAGTGAAACAAGCCAGACAAAAGGACAAATATTGTTTGATTCCACTTATATGAGGTACCTAGAGTAGGTACATAGAAACAGAAGGCACAATGGTGGTTTCCAGGGCTGGGGAGAGGGGGTGTGAGGAGCTGTTTTTTAAGTAGGCACAGAGTGTCAGTTTTTCAAGACGAAAAGAGTTCTAGAGACAAACGGTGCTGATGACTGCACAGTAGCGTGGATGTCTTTAACAGTACTGAGCTATACACTTAACAATGGCTAAGATGGTAAACTTAATTTTATGCATGCCTTACCACAAGTTTCTCACTAGTCTGTAGGTGTATGGATCTCAGCCTCCATGAGGTGACCAGGCAATGGCGGTGACCTCCTGGGGGCTACATGAAATGTCACCCCTCAGAGCAGAGCCACTGCCCTTAAAGGCTTTCCTGGGATGAGCTTCAGCCTCTGCCTTCCATTTGTCTATGAAAATAGGAAGGCTTGCTGGAGATTTAGCTCAGGAGTGCAGTATCTGCCTGACAAGTATGAGGCTCTGAGTTCGATTCCCAGTACCAAAAAAACAATGAAAAGAAAATAGGAGGGCTTTTTCTTATTTTTTTTTCTTCACAGAATCATCAGAGTAGGTGTTTGGAAACACTGCTGTGTGCTCCACTGTGGACCCTTCGGGGGCTTCTCCCTGAAGTGAACCTAGAATTCTCTGCCCTACAGAACTGGACTTCCTAGAAGCCCCTGACTACCAATGATTTGGGTAACTCAGATAATGAGAGAACACCAGGAAAAGAGTTTGGCTTTTGCAGGCTTCTGTTCTCACACTCCCATGTGATCAGTAGCAGGACCAGATGCCCTCCCTAGTTACCGCTAGCAAAGCCCTTCACCATCCATGACTCCTCTAAGATCAGGGCCTTTGAGGATGAGAAGGAGCCCAAACAATGCCAAGAGACTCTCCCTAGCCCCACAGAAGAGTCACAAGTTTCCCACGGAGGCCCAGCAGTTGCCCTCCAGCCTCCTGAAGCTCCCCTTCCTTTAGACTTGTCCCTCTGATCCCTTCTGCAGACACCCATTACTGACCTCCAGTCACATATGTACGAAGTCGCTGCCACACACTGACCTTTGCTGGATCCCTACTGCTCCCAGGAACAAACTCCTGAGGCTGCGTAACCCGATCTCTGCCTATCTCTCCAGCCACATTCCCAGCACTCCTTGACTTTGTGCTCCTGATCGCCAGCCTCTTCAATCACAGCACTTTGAATATCAATCAGGTAATCAAATTTTTTGCTTTTCCACAGAATCCAAAGTGAATCCAGAATCCTCAACACACCATGACAATGTCCACTCCACATACCCCTCACTCTTCTGGCAGCCTCCAGGATTGCAGGACACAGGACACCATGCCTGACCATATATTTCAGGAATGACCCAAGTAATACAGAGAACAGCCCAGAGATTCAGGGAAGGACATCATGGGTTTGCAGTATGACAACAGGACACAGCCCAAAGATGGTGATTCAAAAATTATGGAAGGAGGGATTTAAGACAAACTGCCAGGCAAGGGTTTGAAAAGCATTAGAATATGCTCAATAAAACCATCTATTTACCTTGCTAAAGATACTCAAGGTAAGTCAAGCATATCCCTGGCTGGGATAGTGTGAATACAACCCAGAGGTAGGAAGATGGGCAAGGTGTGATATAAGAGAGTTTCTGCCCCTATAAGATATGTGACCCCTTTACTGTGATCCCCAATCCTTTCCTGATGATTGAAGATAAGATTGTTCTTTCGCTTTTAGTTACTGGAGGAAAATCCTTAAAAAGTGACCATCTTCTACTCTGGCCAGACTTACAATGCAGTAAATACAGTGGGGACTGAGGCCCAGGCTTGCCAGCATGCTGCCATGTGGCTACTGCCACAAACACAAGGTCAGCAACTGTAACAACAGAAGGAAAGAATGGAGTCTCTAACTCTTCTCTGGAATCTTTGGAAGCTACGATAAGCGGAAGCCTCACCAGAGACCAGTTTCTGTGGACAAGAATCTAGAAATACAACAGAACAGTGACTGGCCCTCCGTATCTCAGTGTTCCTTCAGCCATGAATCAAAAATATTCAGAAAATAATTGTGTCTATACCGAATACATACAGACTTTTTTGGTCACTATTCTCTAACCAGGACTATTTGCATAGTATTTCTACCTTATTATGTATTGTCAATAATCTAGAGGTGATTTAATGTATACAAGATGATTGCATAAGTTATACACAAATGATACATCATTTTATAAGAGGGACATGAACATCACGGATTTTGGTAGCAGTGAGGGTCCTGATTGTCTCCTAGATACTGAGGGTCAACTATGATTCTGCATTCCTACCAGGAGTTTCCTTCTAGTAACCTGTCTCAGTCTCTGAGACTCAATTGCCTCCCCTGTTAAATGAAGACGCTACTACTAATCGTGTATGTGAAAGACTCTGCAAACTGCAAGGTATACTATGAAGACAAGTTTCAAGAAATTTCTAAACTTAGTAAGATTGACATAAATCTAAAAGCTCGCCTTCAATGGAAGAATGCATACTCTAAAACAGACAGACTAATTAATCAGATAATAAAAAAAGTGAATCTCCCAGATGGGCAAAGGAATGGGACTGGAATGACAGCTGAGTGGCAGACATTGTGGGAAAAAAAATCATAAGAATCTAAAATGGTAAGCTGACCCCTGCTGCCAGGCTCTGAATCACCCTGAGTTGAGACTCTTTCATTATCTATAACACAAGGCCTAAAATTACTACCTACTTCAGGTCCCTGTTACGTGGACATCCCTAAGTTTAGGACTATCCAGGAGAGGTTAATTGGGAAACATGGACAAACAGAGACCATTCATCACACAGAGCACTGGAGCATGCTACACCCAGGAATTCTGCCCCATTTCCCACTTCGACTCATACTGGGATCTGTGCTCAAGAGGTGCTGAATCAGGCAGTCAGTTCCCAGAGACCAGGCACTCCCTCCTCGGGGCCTTAGGGACTCAGGCAATCACCAAACTCCAAGACCCCTACTTCCCCTTAAGTGTGATGGATGGACTGAGTTTTCCTGGCAGTTTAAACACATTGCATTGATTTGTGTATTAGTTTGTATATTGTTTTTTGAGAGACCAATTTCAAGAGAAGCTTCGCCCATCGTCCATCAAAGCTCACTGCTGCTTTATCTTCATTCTGAATTGGCTGCTCATCAGACTCCAGGGACTGCTGCCAAAAACCCGTACCGCTGAAGACCTCCATCCCTCAGCCTGGGGAGTACTCTGCCTCGGGCTTGATAAAACCTAGGTGGAGGGAATGATTCTTCACACGCAGCCATGTTGCTCCTTGGAAAAGATCTGAGCACTTGTCTATGAGATTCCAGAGATGAGATTAGAGGAATGCCATTTCACAGATGTGGAAACTGAGTTGAGCACTATGGGAAAACAACAGATAGTAAGTGCAGCTGCACAGTGTTGAGAAGCAGGCAGATGGAAATTCACTGAGAACGGGACACATTCCTTCTTATTTGCAGAGCATCTATGCTTAGGGATGCAGCTGGGTACAGCCTGAAGAAGAGACATGGAGACTGAGTGTGAGGTCAAAAGCAAGTATCCTCTTCTCCACCCTCAGCTCCTCACCCACTCCCAGCCTTTCAACCAGGAAATCAGGGCTCAGAGACACTACCACTCACACAAATGAGGACATCGCAAAGGTCCCCCAAGAGTGACAATCCCTAAGTTACTGCTATAGTTTGGATCTAGACTGTTCTTATCTACTGGAAGCTTGGTCCCAGTGTGACAATACTGAGCCATGATGGAACCTTTAAGAGGCAGAACTTACTGCAAAGTAATTAGGTCCTGGGGGCGCTGCCCTTTGAAGGTGTTAACATAGCTCTCATGGGTTCCCAAGAGAGTGAGCTGTTACAAAGAGCAAGCCTGAGCCTGGTGTGGTGGCACACACCTGTAATTCTGGCACTCTGGGTAACTAAGGCAGGAGGATTAAAATCAGCCTGGATAAGCTAGTGATTTAGTGAGATCAAAATCTCAAAATTAAAAATAAATAAATACATAAAAAATAAAAAGAGCTGGTGATATAACTCAGTACAAGGACCCTGAGTTCAATCTCCAGAATAACCAAAAAAGAGAAAGAAAGAAAGAAAGAAAGAAAGAAAGAAAGAAAGAAAGAAAGAAAGAATCTGACTCCCATTCTCTGGTTTCTTGTCTTGCTATGCGATCACTCCTTTTCTTCTATTCCCATTATGATACCACCTGCTATGTTGCAGCCAGTAAGATCCTCGCCAGAGCTGGTGCCATGCTCTTTGGATTTATAGCCTTTAATACTGTGAGATAAATAAGCCTCTTTTGTTTACAAATTGCCCAGAGTTGAGTATTGTGTTATAGCAAACTAACACAGTTACAGAGAACGAGGTTTCCCTGGTTATAGCTTATGTCCACAGCCCCTTCATCCTGCTCTACAAAGCAAACAGCCCCTCCAGAGCCCCCTCCATATGCACCACTTGGAGTCATGTTAGGATGTTCTGATTATCCACATTTCTAAGAGACATATGCTGAAGGAGTGAGGAAAGGAGGACTAGAGCTGCTCATGGCAAGCCCAAGAAAACTACCAAGAGGTCAGTGGCATGGCCAGGAGAATCTTGTGAAGCAGACATAACTGAGACTGTGTATGTGTCAGGAGGAATGAACATGGCTGAAATCCTTTTCATCACATTTCGGTCTCTACTGCACAGGAAGTACCTTTCTTGGGGCATCCCTTCAGGCAGCAGGAACACCCAGCCATCCTCTGTGTAGACAATCATGTAGACCTCAGGTTTTACCCAGTAGTGCCAATAGATTACTTCATTTTATTCTCAAAAAATAGGTGCTAGTTAAGGAAACACTAGCTAACATGAGGACAGCAGTAAAATGTTTTGACTTAATGAGTAAATGTATTTCTTTCTAGTTTAATAGTCCTATATAGGTATCTTGGGACAGTAAGTGACTTTTCTTTCCAGCAGTGTCATCATATAAGGACCCAGGTGTCACACAAAGGCGCTTGGATATATATTCCTAGTGTCACATGGTGCAAATGTTAAATGTATTTGAAATCTACAGGCAAAAATGTAAGTGGGCTTTTCGATTATTTATAGTTCTGTCCCAACTTAAGCTCACCTCACCTCACCTCATAGCTTTGCTCAATAAAATGCCCTTGAGAAGGGGTTAGTGGGCAATCCACTTTCTGGGTCCTCTTCCGTCACTCTCAGACAGAAGCTTTCTTTCTCTCAATAAATTCTTCCTACTCAAAAAAAAGTGAGTAGGTCTCTTCCTCTGGTAACCCAAGATCACTCTGCCTTCTGACCTCACCACTCCCTTGGGTCACAGTGTCCAGTATGGCAGACATGAACTACACGGAGCTCTTTAAACTTACATATAAATAACTAAATAGGTATTCAAAGTCAGTTTCTCAGTTCACTACTCATATTTCAAGTGCCCAACAGCTACCTTACCGGTCAGGGCAGGGATAGAGATTTCCATGATCACAGAAAGAGCTATTGGAAGTGACTCCTCTGGGGCCTCAGTTTTCTCCTCTCCAGCAAGAGGGAAAACAGACTGCAAGAGGGACAGTCACCTCTTCACTGTCATGGGTTGGAAGTAGCACTGACTCTTTTGCTGACAGTTCATCCTTGCATGCTATCACACTGTCCACCTAGACACATGGAGCTGGGGAACACACTCCTGGCCAGGTGTGTTCCCAATGGCCCCTCTGTATCCTGCTTCTCTCTATATCTGATTCCTCACCTGGAAGGCCTTTCCAGACACAGCTGTATTCAGCCATGAGAAATAGCCTTCAAGAGGAAACTGACATTCCTCAGCCTTACCACACACTGAGCAGGACTGGGTAAGCAAGTAAAAAAAAAAAAAGATCCTCCACACCTGAGTGAAAAAGCCAAGTCACACTGTGTGCAAAGCAGACACCTTCAAGAAAGGACCTTCATTAACCAAATCAACATTTATTTTCCATGGCAGTTCCTCCAGAGGAAGGTCATTGGCAGCTGGAACCTTAACCTCGAATTAAAACTCTAACAAAAAAGAAAAAAGTGGCCAGATGGACATAATCCCAACATCCTAAATCCATACAAATTAAGATCTTTTAAAAATGTTTGAATTCCCTGAACACCTCCCCTTCTCAGACCCCTATCTGCCTGGAGTTTCTCTAGGGGCGAATTCTGCAGAATCTGCAGCTGAGTAAAGAAGAGAAAGATGCAACAGGGCATCAGGAGAGTACAGAAGAGACCTGCGCTTCTCCACAGACATGGGTGGGAGGGAGCCTTCCTGGGAAGCCAGTGTGGGATTGCTCAGCAAAGAGCTCCCTTTGTCTCTGTGGTACGGAGGCTGCTGCTCAGTATACACCATCCTTGCCAGGCCACGGCTTCCCCGGTGACTGAAGAGACAAGAGAAGGCTGCTTGGAATTTCTGACCTTGAACAGGATGCCACACAGCAACCTCTGGCAGGAATCATTAGGTACCTGAAGCATATGGTGGAAAGAACATGCATGCACCCACATTGCCACTATCCAGTGGGGTGCTTCTGGGCTGTTATTGCATGTCTCTGGGTCTCGCTTTCTCATCTAACCCATGACACATGTGGTTACCTAAGCCTGAGGTACACAGTTGCTTGAGAGAATACATCTCTGTCTCTTCCTTAAGAATATGTCTCCTGTCTCTGTTTCTTTTGCATCAATGATGTTCTCGTTCTGAGGACAGAGGGCAAGCTACTGCACACAACTGGTAGTTGATTAAAGCTGGTGACTAAGCACAAAGTTATGCGCAGTCCTATTAATAGTTGTGGCAGTGTTATCTGTATTGAAATCCTGATGAACTTTCCAGGCATCACTCTGTTAACAGAATGTTGTTCTCCTAAGGGGCATTGGTCCTCCTCTTAATTCATGCCTGGATGAGGCCAATTCCTTGTTCATCAGGAGCAAATTGTGACCCCTTGGGTGGGTGAATGGAGTCCTCTTTCAGGGACAGTTCACTCTCGCAACCTGGCTGTCAGGACTGCTTCCTATATTTTACCAGGAAGACACAAAACTTCTATGACCTTGCATGCATCTCCTAATACCTGGTAGCAGAGGGCATTCTGGATTAAGTGGACCCTCGATGTAAATCCATCCAAACTGTTGAGTCTGACAGCACATCTCTCCCTAAGAAGCTATCACCACCTCTCTCTCCTTGTCTCCCTTCCTCTCTGCTGTCTCCCCATTGTCCTGAGGACAGGAGAATCTTGCTGATTCTTCTTCCACTGTTATGGATGAACACAAGGTCTTGGGCCTCCACGACAGTGCCCTCCTCCAGAGTCAAAAGTCAGGTAGGAGCCGGCAATATGACACCTGCAATTTCCTCATCTTGGAATTTTGATCCCCCAAAGAGCATCAGAATGCAGTGACCTCCTAACTGGCCTTTGGCAGGGTCATTTCATCACCCCAAAAACCTCATTTTGGAAAAAGCTCCTGGGAGCCTGAGATCTTCTACTAATGGAACCACGACTAACTCACCCTGAGAGGATCACAGTGGGATCTGGGGTAGGCACAAGGCAAATGAGGATAACTTTAATAAATCCATGTAAGAAAGAATCAGTGGCCTTCTATATCAGACCTTTGCATGTTCCTATTTGTGGGGCTCCAGAACCCCTCCTTCTACTTTCCTTAAGGAGCCCCAAGTTTCCATTCTGCCCCTTCACAACTACCTCTTCAAAACACAGACAGCTTTCTGCTAAAAGACTCATCCTTATTCAGAAAAAAATACATACTAAATTTAAAATCTCCATTAAGTTAACAAAAGACCAAAACTTTAATCACCTCCAGTGCCAGCAATGCTGTGGAAAATCAGGCACCCTGATTCACCAGTGATAGTAAGAGAGGAGTAAATTGATATATCAAGATTTATTTGGACAGTATCTTTCTTGGATATAACAAAAAAATGTTTTTGGTCTTTCCTCAGTTCCTGGCAGAGCTCCTAAAATCCTTGATACTTCAGGACTGATCAGAGTGTCTGTTGTTATTCATAAGAAGCCCCCAGACCCAGGTTGGAGGACTCACAAGAATTATGCACGGAATCCAGAAAAGCACTTTTTTTTTGTATAATTATAAAGGATACAATACATGAACAACCAAATGGGAGAACAAGGGATGTAGGAGCAGCTGTGCCAAGGGTTTGTCCCATCTAGGTGCCACCTGCTCAGCCTAGGAATGTAACACCTATTCAAGAACACTGAAAGCCTGCATACTGACACAAGTCATTTCTGGGAGGAAGCCCAGAGATCCCAGTCCAGCCGCTTCCCATGCTAAAGTTGCAGATGTGAAAATGGTTGCCCGGAGCATTCCCTGGTCAGCCAGGTGTGAGATCTTGTAAGGATCACCACCGGAATCCAAGGCCCCTGGCCTCTAGTTTATACTTGTCTTCAGATTCCACCAGACGGTGTGGCTCCCTCAGGCAGGACACAGACAATCTCTCTGAATCAGTAGTCCCTAACAGGACACCTGGCACACGCCAACAAAAAAGTACAGCAAATTTAGTTCTGAAGATCTTAATTGGCTTTTTTGTGATTGTAGAATCAAGTAATAAAGTAGCACTATAGATCAAAAGTAGGTCAGAATGCTCTGTTCTACTACATGGCCAGGTTATATCTATAGCCAGAGAAAAGGAAGTGACATAAATGAATTGGAAGCAGGTACAGAGAGCCCAGTGAGTTAGTTTGACATTTGCATTATTTAAACCTGGAGTAGTTGCTTTGGATGACTGTTTAAATAGTTGACTGCCTGTGGTTAACTAAACCTCAGCTGCTGTGACTGGCTGAGATTTATCTACCTATTATGAGAGTGGGTGAGAGTCTGTTTACTTAAGTTAGGTTACGGTTCATTATGTATGGAGAAACATTTAGGCCAAACTTATAATGTTCATAAGCAACTTTAGGCCAAACTTAATTCAATTTAACACCATTACTTATTAATAAAATTTTCTGAATAAATTAACGCTGTCTTGTACTTCCTGTGATCCTGAATCTCAGGCTAGGCTAATTAAGGAATTAATCATAGCCTGAGAGCGATAATTTACATTCCCCAATGATGATAGAGTCTCATTTTTCCAGAGGCCATGAAAGGTAAGCTCTCAGGCACCTTTGCAGAACAGCCTAATAAGGGGGACCCTTAACACCTATCAAAACAGGCATTGGCTTATGGCCTTGTATTGTGCCGTCTTGTAGAATCAGCCTGTGCATAAGCAAGCAAGGGAAGAGAGCAATGAGCAAAATATAGCCAACTTTAACACACTTGAAGCTCTCAGGAGAAAAGAAATTATTCATTTGCACACAAAGTATTCAATACAACCAAGGGTGTGGGCCAGAGTGCAGTGGTGATTTAATGGGCATACTAAGCCATTCTTTCTCTTCTTAGGCCAAACTTACTCATTAAACGGCAAACATCAATGCAAGGTGCATGGCAGATATTCTCATTCAAAGCCTGTGATATGAGGTTTGCTGGCACCATGATCATCAGATTTACTACTACTCTGCCCAAACAGGCACAGCACATACACCACATAGGCGTACAAAACTAGCAAACTGGCAGAATATAACCATCCATCATCCATAATGTGCGTCAAACCAAGTTGTGTTCCTCAGCAGGCTGGGAGGGTTCCCAGGGAGACGAGCTAAGCACGACAGTAAAAACCTTGGGAAACTCAAAGAGTAAGGCCATCACTGGTGGACGAGCACTTGGAAAATCGACAAGATCTGGGCCATGTGAAGGAGCCCTATATAGGAGAGGTTTTGGTCATGAATTAGGGGGATATTTGAGTTGTCAGACCCCACACAGCTAGGCTGACAGCTGCAAAGGAAGCAAGGGCTATCAAAGGTGCCAGGGGGAGAATGGTAAGTGAGATGAATGGAGATCAAATCCCATTATGCCCAATTCCATTACAAAGAAATTTTCACCTTAACAGAAATATATCCAAGCCCCAGGCACTGGCCCATAATAATCATATATGTTCAAATAAGCCAGTGTAAAGCCTGCTGTTCTTCGTCCTTCTAGATAATAGTCTCCAGTTATAACGACGCCCCAGCACATCCCCATTCACCACGTGATGAATTACTCTCAGGACATGACAATGCCCACATTTTTTCCAATCCTTTGACTGTGGGGGGTGATTATAAGATGCCCTGCTGGAGAACCACATGGGGAAATTTGAGAAATTGGTCTTAATAAGAATCTTTACTTCATCTCGTTATTTCCCATCAAACTAGCTGTTCAGCACTGGTATCACTAAAAGGATTATTTAAAATGTTGGATGATCACCTCCGAAAATGCGAACAAAAAAAGCTTTGGGGTTTGTAAAGGCGTTAGCTTCTTTTTATTTGCTATAAAGTTGAACCAAATTTTTATAACTTTTCCACATGCAAGGTTTTTTTTTATAGAGCGAATACAGGATTATTTCCTTTTGCTTTTTAAACTTTACATTTTTTAAGTGGATAGCATGTCTTAATACATGTATAGGTAGCTAAACATGTATTACAGTCAAGCAAATTAACACATCCATTATCTGACTTAGTTACCATTTTGTTGGGGATATGGTAAGAGCATTTAAAAATCTCTTTTTTTTTAAACCAAAAAACCCAAGTGCATAAGACAGTGTATTGTAGCTTTGCTTTAAAAAAAAGATTGAAAACATACATCTATCAACAGAATACAAAAATAGAGACATCCTTATATAGAAAATGTGCACAGGAATAAAAGGTAAGGAAACAGAGCTGCATGCAACAATGTAGATCCAAAAGAGGCAGGAGAAGGAAGTTTCAGCCACATACATGCAGGCCAAAAACCTTGAGAGGAAGTTAAAAGCATGTAATGCAATATATAAGGGATATACGCATGAATAGAGAAAGCATAAAGACAGGCATGGAAATCAAAACACCAAATTCAGAACGCTGATTACATCCTGGAACAAGGTAACTGGTGGATTTCAACTGTACTCAATATTTTATTTCTTAAATGGAGTGGTTGCTTGTTGATGTTCATTAATCCTTTAAAATTTTATAAGTATCTAAAATATTTCATAATTTAAAATAAAAAGGAGTGAGTAACCAAGACATCTTGGAACATAATTCCTTCTGTGAATTCTTGGTCCCTCTGAACTAATGTGCCTAAGTCACATTTGTGCCATGGCCCCCTCTATCCATCATCTTGACCTCTGGCCTTGCCCTGGGTGTATGTATATTGTCTCCTGTTTATTAATCCACCATTGTAGCTGACAACCTACTGGCCCTGGTGCTAAAAGTAGTCTGGGTTCTACCAAAGGCAAGTTCAGGGAAGTCCTTTATTGTCCCTGCATGAGCTTACTAGTTTCTTACCTGTATAATTGTAATTTGTTATTGCTGTTGTTGTTGCTGTTATTATTATTATTATTATTATTATTACTATTCTCAATGTGAATTCAGAAAACGTCTTTAAAATATACTTTTTTGACAAAGTAATGCACAGTTAGTATGTAGTATTTGAAAATTAAATATCAAGGGCAAAATAAAAATCACTCATAATTACCATCATCCAGAAACATTTAACAAGGATAGGCATTTACGTTAGATCCCTCTGAAATGTAATTATATATCTTTATTGTTTTCACTTGGTAAGTTTTCTTTGAAAACATAATTTTATTAGCAGCATAATATTTCATATAATAGTGAATTGGTATTCATCAAGCATTTCCATATTGTTGAACATTAAAGGTTATTTTTCTCCCTACAAAAGATGTATTTGGCACAGTATTCATGGTAAAATAAAGCAAAACAAAAAACTTTTACATTTATATTTCAAATATTCAAATAACTAAGTTACAAATCACTGAGTACAACACACCTACACAGATTTGGCTTTTGTTGATTTAGTTATTCTTAGATGTTCATTTCTTTATTGTTGCTGTTGTACAGGGGACCAACCCATGGCCTCACACCTGCTTGACAGTTCTCTACCACTAATCCACATCCCCCAACTTTTAAATTTTTTTTAACTCCTCCCCTCCCCCAGTGCTGGGGATAGAATCCAGTGTTGGCGCACTGGGCTCCAACCCTGACCCTTTTTAAATTTCTTTTATTTTGAGAGAGGAATGTTGCCCGGCTGTACTGAAATTTGCTATCTTCCTGCTACAGCCCGTCGAGTAGCTGAGATTGTAGGCATATGGTGTTGTGCCTGGCCAGAAATTGGGAATAAGTAGAGCAGCCAGCTAGAAACATGCAACTCAGGTACTGGCCCATGAGCTTTCTCTGTGTCACTGGTACCTATCAGGTTGTGTTGCCCCCAAAGGAAAAGGGGTTAGTGAGCAGTTGGTTAATTGGAGATCAATTAAGAGAGCAGCACTGCTTCATCAAAAAGTGCTTTGTGTGTGTGTTTACAGATATTCCCCAGTTTCCCTGCAGAATTTATAAATGAATCATACCCAAAACATCGATCTATGAAAAGGACACTTTTTCCAAATCCTCACCACACAGAACACTGCATTTTTATCACTTACAAAAGGTTTGCTAATCTAAAAAACAAAAAAATGACACCCCAGTATTGTTTTGTTTTGCATTTAATTATTAAGAAAGCTGGGCATATTTTCAAGTTTATGCTATTTGAATTCTTTTTTATGTTACTTACCCATTCATAAATGACCTATTATGTTTCAGAAAGTATTTGTTCTTCTGATCCTTAGTGGTAACCCCCATTAGTCTTTTAAGCTTTCATACTTTTTAAAAATTTATTTTGTCATGTATATGAATTTGGGCAGGAAAGAAAGATAAACCTGTTTATCTAATCTGCCGTATGTTTTCCCCAGATTTTTGGAGTTTATAGATTTATAAAATTTAGAAATCAAGATTGCAAATTCTTTATTTTGCTAAATTAAGACATTTAGGAAACAAATCTATTGTCATCCACTCATCATTTCAGAGAGAGACAGAGACAGAGAGAGAAGGTAGAGATGAGGAGGCAGAGTGGAGAGATAAGAGGACACATTTTAATGAACCTACAAGAAGAGCATGAGCATAGTTTCAAAACTGAGGACAGCCCCTCAGAAGAACAGCGCTAACTCTGCACCAGTAAAATCTTTTCACTGGTGTGGTGCTTATCTGTGACTTGGCATTTGAGAACCTCTGGCATTGGAGAACTTCTGACTGGGAAGAAAACTGCCCCTTTTTCTTCCTGGGTTCATGCCTCATCATCCTGACCTCAGGGGCTAAGCATCCTCATACTCAATGCTAGCTTCAGTTTGGGGGTGATACAGAAGCCAGGCCAGACAGCACAGAGGCTTAAAATAGCCAGGTGACCAGGAGTCAGAAGCTCCTATCCACTGACAGACTCATTCAGCATCACATAATGACCCTCCCCTACCCAAAAAGTTCACCGCCACCTGTGACTTTTCCTGGCTTTTACACAGAATGGCTACCACCACTCTGTGACCCCCACTGTTGGTCCAGCACATTGTGGCCCTCATCCATTTGCCTCTGCACTTGAAGCTTTCATTGCCTTCGCCTTACCCCAACCACAACACTGGTTCTTCAAAGGTGACCTAACCTATTCTTCCAGACTGATCATTCATAAGATGCTTTCTGGACTGTCCAGAATAATTTGTATTCTTTATATTTTATTATTTAGCAAATAAATAACATTCAGTATATGCACAACATTAGTCTATGCACTTTTCAAATGTTGATCCTCTGTGCGAGAGTTGAAGTCATGACCCCAGTTCAGTCTTCTATGCTTGCTCTTCTGGGAGCTTGCTTGTTGTTTAGAGATACACAGGTGCAGAGGGGCCTAGTGGGGCCTCGGATAGGAACTCCATGAGATCTCACTGCTTGGCATGCTCAATACTAACCAGAACCTTGCATCTTGTATCTCCATCTAAATCAGGACACTGGTGGTATGGAAGCAACCACAAGAATGTTCTCTTTTCTACTTGCATTTCCTCAATGCAGATCTGGTTTCTAATATCTTCTTACCAGTGGCAACCTGTGTATCTATTAGAAATTCAGATATTTATCCCAGAATATTTCCGTTCCCCTTACCACCACTCCAAATAAGCAGATGAAAAAAACCAAGACAAAAATCATAAAGTCCTTGTTGATGGAATCAGGATTAGTTTTGAGCTTTCAGTAAAATCTTGGAGCTTTCAGGAAATTAACTTTAAGATGATCCAGTTTTGCTAGCTTCCACTCTAAGGCCCAGAGGGGAGACAACACCTGCCCAAGATCACACCACCGTTTAGTTAAAGAACAAAACTCCAATTCAGGTATCCTATCTCCAAGAGTAGCGGTTATTTCTACTATGCCATAGAATTCAATGATGCATGTTTATTATGCAAATCTCCAAAGCATTAGCTTGAGTCCTCTAGTCCTGCAAGGAATCCAAAAATATCAGATCATGATTTATGACACTTTCAAGCTTACAGGGGGCCATTTTCAGGCTCCCCTCCCCTGTGAGGTCAGAGCCATGCTTACCATCACAGACTGGATGGCACCCAAGCATGCACAGCAGTGCCTGCAGAATGACAGCTTCCACATTTAGACAATGACTCATCTTTTTTAATGTTACTGGCCTGGAAACAACTTGAAACAGAAGCAAGGAAAGATGGGAATGTTGAAATCTCAGTGGAGTGTACAAATGGAGACATGTTCTTGGTAACCAAAGGGAAAAATGAACGTCTCCAATCTCTCCCTCACTGGTTGACACCCAGTGGTCAATAAAACTTTGAGAGTCTGCAATTGTTTTAACAAGCAAAGGACTGAGGAAAACATCTACAAACATCTCAAGCTTGATTGCTTTCTGAATGATACTGATTTGTGCAGATCAGTGAGAAATACATAAAAGGTACAAAGTTAGTGGGACACATTGATGAACAGGACTTTGATATTGATTCCCACAGGAAATCTAGAAGAAAATCTCCAGTGTATATGTTCCAAAGGCTTATGATGCAGATATAGATTGATATCGATCTCTAATACAGATCCAAATAAGTATTAAGACATCTATGAATAAATGCAGAAGAAAACAATACTTAATTTTAGAAGTACAATAAATTCTTCTTACACTGGAAAAAACAATGAGGATGATCCAATGAGATGAGATTAGTCAAGAAGGACTTTCTGAAAAAATAGGAGGCTTGTGCCAGATTTGTTAGGAAAAAAAGGTCAGATGATGAGAAAGCAAAGAAGCAGATGCCCAAGGCATGTGAGTAGCTTGCATATGAACCCAGAAGAAGGGATGCAATATCAGATGAGGGCAAGTCTTCATACCAGCAAGATGAGGTTTTTAATGATCACCGATTTTTCTCCTCAAAGGAAGTGATTCCAATAAAGATAGAAGATGACCTCATAAAGCGGTAAGGCAAGGATTTTCTCCATTTCACAGAGGGGAAAACAGGCTTAACAAAACTAATCAGTTTGCCTAAGGCTCATAGCCAATGGATAACAGAGCTAAATCTTGAACCCAGATCTCTGGACTCCCAATATAGAGCATTTTTGGTTTGCTTTAATAATCCTAGAACTTGGAAATAGAAACACAGACAAAATGATAGCTTTCAGAAGAATTCAGGTAGATATAGGCGTGGTGTATGAAGAGTATATTATTGTGTTGGTTACATTCCTGTCACTGTTGAAACAAAATACCCAACACCCAAAGTTAAGGAAGACAAGGTTTATTTAGCTCACAGTTTGTAAAAGTTTCAGTCCATAATCAGCTGGCTCCAAGGCAGGCTGCTGTGGCCAAGGGGCAACCATTTAAGGAGGCATAAGACAGCAAAAACAAATACAAAAGAGAACTAGCAAGCCTCTTTTTTATCCCTTAAATTGTGCAGGCTTCTCATTCTAGGACAGGTATAGTACTCATACCTTTAAACCCAGCACTAGACAATGAACCAATCACAAACTAGATTCATCTGCCTCTGAAAAGCACCTCTACCCCACGACCACATGAGGCTTTGGGGGGACATCCAGCCACAAACCATAACAATTATGTCTTTCAATGTTTACAAATCTGATCTTTTTGATTCATTGATCAAGATTCTTGAAAATGTACTAATATGGTCAGAGTTTCAGTGTCTCAGGAAGCAGAGTTGAGAACATAGCTGTAAAGTCACTGACCTCTTAGCCTACCAAGTGCATCAGTCTGCAAAAGTTTGGAGTAAGCATATAACCAATTGAGACTTTGATATTTGTGTACATATCTCCACATACAGAAAAATAGCTCTAAATGCTTTCTTACCACTGAATTGCCCAAAATATTTTTGCACACAAAGATTGACATTCTTTGTTAACTTAGAGTTAGGCTGGACTGGACACTTACTCGTTTTTCTCTTACATCCTGACTTCGGTTTCCAGCTGGAATTCAGCCACATCTCTCCACAAAATCATCCAGCCTTAAAGAATGTCAGATTCAAGTATGCTTAACTTTTATCCCTAATTAAAAAGGCCAGAGGAATACTTGGTAAATACTTTGTGTCTAATTAAGTCTGATTGCATTATGAAATAGAATCAGTGTATTCAACTTTTTTACATTTTGAAATTTCAAAGTGATTCTGTGCTCTCCATAGCCACAGATGATAACCTCTACATGTGGAATGCACAAACTGTTCTCTCTACCTGGCCTACATCTCAGTGGCACCCAAACCACAAAATCAACCAATTCACTGGCCATGCAAAAGAAACTATTGTACCTTATGTCATCACTTTATTTCTGTGGAACACTGCTATTTTCTATCCACATATACATGAAGTGACCCTGGTCTCCTTTCTCATTGGCATCAGACTCTGTCAGTAGCTTTTACTTTCTCTGCATATCAGAATTGGAGAGCTTTGAAAATACCATTTTGTTGCCACCCCAAGAGATATTGATTTAATTGACCTGGAGAATGCCCTGTTGTCTGAATTTCTTTTAAAAATCTCACATGATTCCACTGAGCAGCTAAGATTGATTGGCTACAACCAAGTGATCTTACTCATTCCTAGGTTCTTAATTCCATCCCTAGGTTATGAGTCTCAAATTTAATCTCATGTCTGAGCTCTCTCTTGAGATCTAGAACCATTTATTCATTCAAACGTCTTACTTGACATGTCCACTGGATATCTAAAAGGATTCACAACCTTTTGAAATTGAGGCACACACCAGCCACCATCAGAGATGCTTCCCACAGGTAACTAGCTCAGTCCAGGAGGCAGCGGCCAGCCCTCCCCTGCATACATACTAGCTTCCATCTGGGATGCTTGCTGCCACCATTAGCCATCATGGGCTTGGAAAGGCAGCAGCCAGCTCTGCACCAGTGTACCCAAATGGCCACCATAAGATACTCATAGCCAGCACTGGCCAGGCAAACCAGCCAGTCATGCTTCAGAGAAATTGTAGCCTATGTGAAAAGTGCCCGAGACCTCACTACACACTTGTCTGGAAGAATCCAAGAAAATATCAAGATGAAGAGGCAAAAGGCAGTCTCTGGGCTTCCGTCCATATAGAGCTAGTCTAGGAGATGTAAAAACAGAAGATACTGGGAGCCACACACCTGAAGTTTCTGAAGTGATGGCAAAAAAAGTAAAGAAACAATTTCATGAAGCTATAAAAGAAATTAGATCAGAAATACTATCTCAGGTAAAAGAAGAAATGAAAAACATAATAAAATAATTTCGTAGCATCTCTAAGGAAGACATAGGTAAAAAAAATAAAGAACCATAGGAAAATGAGGGAAACCTTGAGTGGACAATATAAGAAAGATTTAAATTGCATGAAACAGATTCAAAGAGATAGCCAGGAAATTAAAAACTCCATTGAAAGCTGGCAAAACCACCTGAATGAATGAGAAGACACACTTGCAGACCTTGAAGACAAGATTGCAACTAATGAACAGGAAAAGAAAGAGTTTTTAAAAATAACAAGGAATCAGGAAACAACAGTTTGACAGTTGCAAGATGATCAAAGAAAAACAATATAAGGTTGATAGGTGTACACAGAAAACATGATGTAAAGAAACATTACAAATATGAGCAGGTAGAATTTGAGGGAGGTAAATTACAGATTCATTTTTTGCTTAGGAATCCATGGATTTCCAGGTGATTTAAAGTCACACAAATAACAGATTGGGAACAAAAATCTTAGAGTCTAAACAAAATGGGACTCTTATCAACTGGAATTCCTGCAGTGTGACATCTCAGTAGCCGCAGAGAGGGAGATATATTTGGCTTCATGTTGGCCCTTAGAGAAGAAAAATGACACAGAAAAAAGTCTTTCCTATCATTCGCAAACACAAACTAGTATCTGTCAGCATTCAAGACTGGAATTCACACTACTTCTAAGCCGGAGGGAGGAAAAATAAACTCAGAGTTTAGTTTAAAAAGTGGTCTCAGATTGGTGGTATTTTAAATACATGGAAGAAGCAACACAAATTCTTTCTCAAAAAATAAACCTGCTTAGCTCTTCTGCTTTGCGCAAGTGAGAAGTAAAATCACTGCATATGTGGGAGTACAAGGCAATGTGAACTAGAGTCAGCAGAAACAGTAGATTACAGAATCAAACCCTACAGCCTGCAGGTATTGAACTGTCAGATAAAGACTTTAAATAAGTTTAATATAAGGAAATAAAAGGATATTATTAATATTGCCAAGGAAAATCAGGCTGTCAAAGTTGAATAAATCTATTTTAAAGAACCAAATACAACTTCTTGAAATGAAAATTATAACAAATAAAAGTTAAAACTTAGTGGATGGCTTAAATTGCATATTGGACACAACATATCTAGTAAACTGAAGGATAGAATTAAAAGATTTCCCAGAATACACTAGGAAGGAACAGTTAAGGAAAGTAACAAAGAGATTAACAGACAGAAAAGAAAAAATGAAAAGATGCAACATAGGTATAATTGCAGTTACAGAAGATTCAAAGAGAGACTACAATAAGAAAGTATTTGAAAAGCAAATGACTTAAGATGTTCCAGAGTTGGCATCACTTCAAAGTTTTAGGGAATACAGCCGATTTCACTAAAGGCATCTCAAAAATGAATTTAAAGAAAGTCAAAATCAAAGAGCAGATAGTACGCTTGAGGATCAATGATTATGATGACTGGGCTGACAGTAGCCCTCTATAACAATGAAAGCCATAATACTGGGGGGAAGATTCACTGCTGGCTCACAAATATACGCATGGAAATGATATCTCTAGAAAAAGAAAAAGAAAGATATTTTCAGACACATTAAAAACAGAGTTCTGTGCAGCAGGCTTTCCCTAAAGTTATGTCTGAATTAAAGATGTACTTAGGAAGGAAAAAAATGATACTGGAAAAAAACAAGAGACAATATGCAAGAAGAGCTAGTAAGCAATTAAAAATAGTAAACTTATGTATAAATAAAAATAAATACATCTACATAAAGCATACTTACCGTGGAACTGAAGCAAAATTAAGCTGAGCATTGAAAAATGAAAAAAAAAAAAAAAAAACAACCACCTTGTATTTCTGGAGTTTATCTTCTTATAGGGGCAATTAACAATCAGCAATTAAAAAGAAAGAAAAAAAATCCACCACCACCAAAACAACAAGAAAGACCAGGTCAATCAGTGGCAAGTGCTAAAGAAGGAATCTAGGTAAGCCAGGGTGAGAACTGAAGACTGGGCTTCTTGGACTTGGTGATCAGGGAAGACTTTTTTATGTTTCATTATTTCCTCCTACTTTCCCTGCTCACTCTTCCAGAACATTGTGTCCATTTCGGCTATTGCCACTTTTACTACATTCTCTGCTACCTTCCCATTTTAGTCTGCTTGATCTGCCATAACCAAATACCACAGGCTTGGGGAAGGAATGTTCCTACAGTTTTGAAGGCAGGACTACCCAGATCAAGATGCTAGGGCATGGTTTCTGCTGAGGGCTCTCCTTCTGGCTTTTAGACAACCATCTTCTCTCTGTGTCTTCACATGACCTTTCCTCTGTGTATATGGGGGCAGGGAGGGTTGATTTCTAAATATCAATTCAGGGTCAGGCTTCAAAATATGAATTTGAGGGTGATAAAATTTTTAATCCCATAGCACTCACTCTAATCAGGCTTTCAACTGTACCACTCAATGGAAACTGCTCTTATCCAAGAATTCTATTATTCAATTCCACAGTCAATTTCCAACTACCCTTTTTCTTGATATACTGACAATGTCTGATGCACTTGATCCCTCACTCTTGTACACACACTCCAGCCACACTCTTGCTTCCGAGGCCTTGCATTCAACCTTCCCATAGCTGAAATACCCTTTCATGAATCTCAGTGATTGCTCCCCTTCATGGAACACAGATTTTCACTTGAAGATGACCTTACCCAAGACTCCACCTTTCTGAGGTCATCGCCAATCTTATCAAGTTGTTGCCACCTCTTAGCACTCACCCACCGAGCACAAGTTCTCCATGTAAGCAGAGACTTGGTTGTCTTACCTGCTATGTCTCCCGGGCTAGACTGATGGCCTGCTCATCCAAACTGTTCAATATTAGTTGAATAGTAAATTTATTATCTTTCCCAGCTTTAACAAATTAGCTGTTCATGTCAATTATATTTGTCCAAGAAACTGAGTTTTTAAATGTGGTCAAAAAGATACAACCCCAAATAAACTCCATGTTATATGGAACTGAAGACACAGTGCAGGATTGTAAAGGTACATAATCCCACATTTGGGCTATGAACCCCTTGGAAGACTATTGGAATGTAGATTTTTAAAACTGCAATTGATTGGATATCATTAAAATTTTTTGAGTGTAAAATGATAGAAACTCATAAATAACTTTTACTGGGCACATTTAAAAAATGTTACTGAGATTGATTTGGAAACAACTTGACATTTTTTTTTTATTAACTGGTTTTCAGAACATGTTGACAAGTACACTTCATTTCAAATGGTCCTAAGCAATTTTCTGGACCAGGGCCGGGACCATTGGGTCATTTGCAAACAGAGTCACATGCCTGTGAATAAGCAGATTTATGCATCTGGGTTTCCTGACTACATTTTACATTCATAACACATGTATTTCTTATGTAACACCTGCGCACAACTATATATATAGCATACACAGAACCTTGCTTTCATATCATACATATAAGATCTTGCCAGAACTTTCTTCCAAATGAAGGAGTCTGAGAAAAAAGCTGAGGGAACAAAGTGGAAGAAGATGAAGGCCAATCTGGCATCAGCTGTGCTGTGCACACCTAACTTTGATGAGCTCACACGTGTGCACGTACCCATGCCCACAGCTGCCTGCCTTGCCAGTTCAGCAGCAGGGAATGGCCGAGAGAAGTTCCTTCAGCCTGGACAGGCTCGTGGGAGCAGCTGAATCACTCGGAAGATTTCTTCCTGAACTTCTTCAAAATCAAGTGGAAAATAACAACAGCTGGAATGAAGCCTCAGGAATGCTGTCACTATTCCCCGCAGCCATGGGGACAGGACTGTGGCTAGGGGGCTAATGCGCCCAAGGGACTCAGAAGGCAGAAAGGGCAGGCCCTTTGCAGTCACCTATCCAGAGACTACAATTTTCAGGAACTAAAATCACTTCCACATTGGAAATCCCAAATGTTATTTACACTTAATTTTCTCTAATTGTTAAACCTAAATTTACCTTTAATTCTTTTCTCTCATTTCCAGAATAACACCTAATCCTGTGTTTCCAAACTCAGTCTCTCCCTCCCACCCCTTTGTTTTCCTCTTGTCTTCCTTTGTCAACTGGCCTTCCCTTCCTCCCTTTCCTTTCCTCATTCCCACTTTGACCTCTCTCTTTTCCACCATACATGTGTTATACCGGAGCACAGCCCTTTGCCCATGCTGGCAATTTCTTCCAATGCTATGGATGCAGAGTAATACATGTAACTTGGACTAACTGTCCTGTTGAGGTACAGACTTAACAGCTGAGAAAGAGCTGTAACACACATCAGTAGCAACACACTCTGAGGGGCCTCAGGAAGGTTGCAGGTGGATGCCTTGCAGAATAAGAGGTATCATGAAGTTGCCACTGGGATGCTACCTGTGTCCTTGTGCTATATGTTGTCCCTCCTCCACAAGATTCACTCAGGATGGGAGCTGCAGAATGATCTGTAAGAACGCACTTATAATCCCTGTACTGCCCAGGATTTTTTCTCCTCACACTGGAAAAAAATCTCTAGGAGCAACAGGAAGCCAGAGAGGAACAGTCAAGAGGTCTGGTGCATACATGGTCCAGGGGTTACCATGGCAACCCCTTCCCACAGAGCACCCCAACCTCCTCACCACATGTTTGACTCAGAGACACTTTTTAGAGATTGAGCTGAACCTTTAGACCTTACCTGACCTAAGAGACCTGCCTGCTTCCCCTGCCTGCTCCAGTCCAGACACAGCCGGGGCCCAGATAGAAAAGGGAAGGCCTGGGAGTTCTGTTTCAGGTAAGCTTGAGATGAAATTAACTGTGGTTTCCCCAGCATCTTATGCCTAAACAAACTAAATGGTATTAAGGATAGTTTGTAGTGTAAAGGTTCTGTGATTTCAGGAGACTGAGAGGAAATAGGAAGAAATAAAATCCACATGGTTTTAAACCTATGCATTTTACAGACAAAAGAGAAGAACCAAGGGAGAAAGAAGAAGAGGAGAAAGAGAAAGAGGAAGGAGGAGAAGAAGGAGGAAAAGAGGGAGAGGTAGGGGAGAGGAATGGGGAGGTGGAAAAGGAAGAGAAAAAGAAGAAGTAGTGGGGGACAAAAAGTGAATGAAACACCTATCTGTCCAAGTTTATTTTGGGCCTTAACTATTAAATACATTTTTAAAAAAGCTCTGTTATAGACATTCATTAAGCTAGAAAAGAATACACTTAACTAACTTTTTGGCTAGTACCAGGTGTGTGAACTCTAAAATAGCTATCAAACAATACCGAAACAAAGACTGCCCTTGCCATTCAGATGCTTTTAGAATTCTGGATGCCTGTCAATTTCATATCATTTTGAGATCAAAATCTACCTGAATTGATAGAATTGCTTTTTTTCCCATTAGTGTAGTTTTAAAATGTAGGTCAAGGAATAGTAGTGCTTTACCTTGCTAAGATATATATTTTATTCATTCGTACATTTCAGGGTAAAAATGCAATTCTTCTAATTTCAACATTTGAGCCCCAATGTAGTTCTCTTGAGAATAAATCATTCATAACATCATAGGTGAATAGGTGGCAAAATTTGACTTTCTAATTATGGGACCATTTAACTAGTTGGTTCATCTTCTTTAGACCAGGGCATTTTCCCAAGTGGAGAATAAGCCATTAAAGCATGAAGCGGCTTCAAGTTCACTGATGTAACATTTCCTGTGCTGTGTTCTTCCCCATTAATAATAGTCTGACTATTAGGATCTGGCATTAAAAGAAGAACTTTCCTATCTAAGCATGCTCTTCATACTTAAAAGGTATAGAGAATGCTAATCTTTCTTTAGTGGAGCTCACTGGTGAATTTTAGTTCAGATTTTATAATAGCATTTCTTCCAGGTTTCCCTAGCTTTTATAAGCAATTAATATATTTCTTAAGACTTCAAGCAAATAAGAGTTTAGACTACAGGTAGCATTTAGGCTTTACCAAGCTGACAACAAAGTCAATACTTCATTTGTGCAGGATCGTGGGCAACTTATACATCCAGCAAGCGCACAGAAACTTAATGCAAAATATACTGTTCAAATCCCTGCTCATTTTATCATAATCACTTCTGGAATGGGTACATTGCATAACACAGATGCGCCTGTGTCATAGTCGCATGAAAGTCCCAGTCCTTATCCTGTTGTCTGGTACCCTGCAAATGTCTAACAGATTTGGTTTAGGGAATGGTTGCTTTCCCTGGGCCACTGCTGGAGAGTTCAGCATAGAGGTAGCTGATAAGTGTCACAGCCTGATGAGCACAAGGCCAATGGTTAGGTTCCTAATGGGTTTCCAGGCTCCTGGCCAATCATCACTTCACTTTAAAAAGGTGGAGGGAAACACGATTCCCTTGTGTTGTGTAGACAAAAATAGAACCTGTGGCTGTTTGGTTGACAAAGATTTGGAATGGAAGCTCTTCAGGATCACATGCAAGGTACAGCGTGATATCAGGAGAAGATGGAGCCACAAAGCTTCAGATCCAGCCTGGGTATTGATCTTTACTGATGCTGCCTACTTCACATTGCTGCTATGAGCATCCGTAAGAATGCAGGATGGTTAATTCTATGTGGCAACTTGTTTGGACTCTGGTGCCCAGTTCTTTGGCCAAACAACCAATTTAGTGTCGCTGTGAATTTATATTCCCTTCTTTTGTTTTCAGATGTGATTCATGTTTAATTTAGTAGACTGAATAAAATAAAATTACTCTCCACAGGGTAGATGGGTCTCAGCCAATCCACTGAAGGTCTTACTAACAAAGACTGAGGTTTCTTACAGAAGAAAGGACTTTGTCTCAAGTTTACAACCCAACTGGATTTGTTTCTGTGAAAATCCCTCATTGTTACACTAAATCAAGCCCCTTGGAGGCCTTAGAAATGGCATCCAAATGTTCATTCTTTTTCATCATCCCCTTGAATCTATTTCCATCACCATAGAAAATATCAGTGCCTACCTACAAGGCACTAAACAGGGGAAAGACTCAGCAACATCAGTATTCTGCCCAAGGTCGTGACCTGTCTGTGATAACGTTGGGGTCAAAACTCCAGTCTTCTGCCCCATCATCCCTTTCCTTTCTGTTTCATGTTACCATGTCACCTTCCCACCCCATTCACCCAAATGCTGTGCCATTTAACTCTAGTGATCAGTTTCCTCTCAAGCAAAAATATACTGCTGTCATGTAGGCCATAATTACGTTTCAAATGTGCGCATTTCACTTACGATTCTTTTCATCCTAGGACACCTGAAGTACTGCAGTGACATCTGCTCAGTCTCCACACTCGCCCATACGGCTCCTTAGCAGTGAACTGCTATGCTGTCTGCCACTAAATGCCTGTGTCCCTAGCACTATTTTTTTAGTTGTTTTTGTCTTTTTGTTTTGTTTTTTTCAGGCTCACTCTAGCCTGTCTGCCTATCTTAGTCATACCAACCAGCATTTAAAAGGTATTCAGATGGTGACAGATTCTACCCACCTCTGCTCCGACATACTTCTATAGGCTATTCTCTCTTCTAACATCAACTGCAAGATCTGAGGGTTTCCCAAGCACCCTCAGGTCAATAGTATGCAAGAGGGACTTGAGGAATTTACTGAAAGCTGTTACACTCACAATTATGACTTATTGCAGCTATTGGATATAAAGAATGAAATCAGGCAAGAGAAGAGGCCATAAGTCAGAATTAAGGACAACTCCACACATGGAAACCCCCGTTTCCTCTTCCATAGAGTCATGGACAATGCTAACTCCGTCCAGCAAGGATATGTGACATACAAAGCGAGTTCTGACAATCAAGGAAGTCCCCGAGCTTTGATGTCCACAGTTTTTACTGGGATTCCATGGCTGACCTCCCGCAGGGCTGCTCTCTTACCTCCAATCCCTCCAGAGCTAAGCAGACATCTGACCCAAAGCATCATCGTAAATCACATTGTCCCTTGTAGCCAAGTTCCCCAGGAAAATAAAGAGCTTATCAGGCAGGATATCCTAAAAGCCTAGTTGTCCCGCCCCAGTAGCTGAGGGCCAAAGACAGAACTCTCTTTCGGGCCTAGAAATACTTCCTCCCCTTCATGGTGTAGCCTAGTTCTGTATCATTCTCCATCCACTGCCATGTCTCCCACTCTGAGAAGTCCTTTGAAAGTGGAAGCTTCCTGTCTCGGGCACCTCCTGGACAGGAACTGGGGATGACTCTATGCTTGTCATCCCACTGTTGGTATTTAAAAAATGAAAGTTCCATAGAGGATGTTGTAGATTACCTCTCTGCATCTATGCTCATATAAGGTATAGCCTCCATTCTGGGGTCCCCTACAATCCTTCCTGCTCCAGGGAACAACCAATGCATCCCTTTCTGCCTACTGTAACCCCAGCTCCACAGATGGCAGCATCTTCACTCATCTAAAACTCCTGCTTCTTCCAAATGTCTGGCCTACCACATCTGCTACATCAGAAGAGGTAATCAACCAAATTCACAAAGTCTACAGGTTACTAACATTCAAATTCCTCTTTGACTCAACATTACAGTGAGGCTCAAGGACACATGCTGGTAGAATAGCCCTGTGGTGGTTAGGATATTGAAGTAGAAGGGGGTTCTATTCCTCTGCCTATCACAGGATTAGAAGTTTAGTTTCACCTCTACATCCTGTCTGATTTCTTTTGAAGTCACACTGTCTGAACTTGAACTGTCCAGCTGAAGGAATCCTCCTGCCTCAGCTCCCAGAGTAGCTGAGACTGCAACCACAGGCCCATACACTGGTTTATTTGATGGAGGGGAGAGGCAGAGAGGAACCAGTGAGCATTTACAGTCACCCCCAGGTCAAGACAATGGGTGAAACTGGCTACATTTCACAAATGAAGACCTCAGAACTCCTTAGTGGCTGAAGCCATGCACTCCCACCCCTTCTCACACAGTGGCAGAGAATCCAGTCTGAGAAGGTCACATCTGCAGTTGGAGGGCTTCAGTCACAGGAGAAAAGCTAGATGATGACAGAGACAGACATGGCAAGGTGGGAGGTGAGAATGTCAGAGGTGACGAGGGCATGGGGTGCATTAGCAGGGAGAAGCCCAGATTGGCCCATTCAAAGGGCAGACACTGGATATGACTGACACAGTTTGTGGATTTTTCCAGCCACAGAGGACAATCTGCCCTGGTTCTTGAGCAAATACACTATCTATGTGAGGAATGGGGAATGGGATTACCTTCCTGGCTCCCCTTCCTCTACCTCACACCTAAATAAAACAGCACCTGTCCCAAGCTCCACCTTCCCAGGGCCCTGGTAAGGAAGGAGTGAATCTGCTTTACGCAGTGGAACAAAGGTGTTACAAGTAATAACATCGCTGGATATGCTGGGTAAGAATCTTTCGATAAAGCCCCAGTGCCAGAACATAACGGACCATCGGACCATCAGACCATCAGCCAGAGCGTTCTGCATTCACAGGTAGTGGCCTTGTGACAACCCAGCCCAGAGAACTGAAGAGACTCAAAGAAATCTGACATCTTAGTATCTTTTTGCCATCTAACAATGCTGTGGGAATCAGATAGATGAAAATAAACTGCAGAGATCCCAAGTAACCTGGGTTTATTATAGTCCAGGAAATGCAGATTTTGGAGAAATAGTTTTATCCCAGCCTGACCCCAGTTGTGCCCCGCTGCAGCAAATGAGCCCCAGTTTACCATGATCTCACAGAAGCTTGCTGGAGCAGGCCTAGCCTATTGGGTCTTCCTGTCTGGCATTCTTCTGGGGCAGGGTCCACATCTTTATCTCCAAGGTCCATAGTGAGTTAGGATGGCATTGCCCACACCCCAGCTGGACCAACTCTGGTCTTAATCCTCTGTTTCAGGAAAGGGGGCAAGAGGTAGCCTGAGCCTCAGTCCCTTCCTGATGGCCATGTCAGGTCCTTTCCACTCTCTCTCAGAGTGAGAAGAGCGTTCTGGGTAACATAGCAAAATATCAGATTCAGAAACAAAGCACACACGATGCCAGTCTGCTAATGCCAGTTCTTCATGGGGGAAATCTCATCTTTCCAAATGCTAAGGGGTCCACTCAACCAAGGACACCTATCCCCAGGAGCATCTAGAAACTGAGCTCAGTTTGCCTCCCTTAACTGTTGGCCATGAGAATAGACGCCTGATATCCAGGGACCAGGAGAATGCAGGTAGGATAGGAATGTGCTTGACACATGTAGTTAGTTTTTAAATGCTCCTGACTCATCTTCAAAACAAAATCAGGCCTGAGTTCAGTTCCTGGTTCCTTTCTCTGGGAACTGGGAACTTGTCCTCCTCAGCCCTGCCTGTGGGGTCCGGGAATGTTGGCTAGGGAATGCCATCTGAATTTCATTTCAATTCCATCCTCAATTCTCTGGGACCTGGGGCCATCCAAACTTTCTGCTTCTCTCTAAAATGGGAGTAAACTAATTCCCAGAAAAGTCCTCCGGAGGAATGAGGTGACACATGCCATGGAGAGCCTGGAACACCTGGAGATGCACTGAGCATTATTTTTACCTCATACCTGAAAGCAACAGTCTCTCCATGAGTGGGCTGTGTTGGCTTTTCCGCCCATAATGTTTGTGGTGGGATCATGTCCATATTTAAACCAAACATAATATTTAAGGGACCAGAAACAAGAAAACAAAGAGGGGGAAATTCTATCACATGGAATTTTTCCCTTTCGGTCTATTCATCCAGATGGTGATAATTAGTGGAATCGCCTGTCTGCACCTGTGACTGTTTATACACGTGTTCCACCTATAGGAATGTGTGGGGAACTTTCTGGAAGAGTCTACTGAGTGAAGCTATGAGATCAGGTATAGCCTGTAGCTCTAAGGTGTACCCTTTGATTCTTTGGTGAGGTCAAAACTAGAGCTCTTGATGCCAGCAGGTCCTGCAAAGCCACGGAAAACTCAGATGGCCAGACCCAGTTTCCTCTCCTTGCCTCCCACATCTTACAGTCCGGCAGGCCATCATATACCCTGACATGGTATGCTTGATTATGACAACACCAGCCGCATCAGTCACTGGTATTTCTTAAAATTACCTACAGCAGGACCCACAGTGGACCCCTGAACTGACCTGTGTGTAATGTGTGAAAAATATGTATTGTAAACACCCAGGTGGTCTGACGCTCAGCTGAGTTGGGATCTTCTAGACTGGAAGGAATGAGAGGCTTAGAGGCTTAGGCTTGTGTTCCATCTAGGCTTTACTTCTTATGTTTTCTATGTGACTCTGGCAAGTCACCTTCCACTGGTCCTGTCTGTAAAGACTAGAATAAGTGAATTCCCACTTGCACTCCCAGGATCCCGCTGGGTGTTCCTCAGAGGCTCCAGAAGTTTCTGAGGGGAGAGTGGTCTGAAGAGAGTAGGCTGGGCCCTACTTAAGGATTAGTCAAGAGGCTGCTAAGAATCTGTTCCCAATGGCCTGCCATGAAGTGGGACCAGTGGAGGACATCTCCCTGGGGTGCAGGATGCACACAGCCCGAAACTAGTTTAAGATGCTAACATACAAGCATTGTTACTCTAGGAATCACTGGAAATGTTAATCCCTGAGGTGGTCAAGGATGTGGACTGTGGCCCCCAAGAGTATCATGATTTCCTTACTTCTGAACAGGAGGCATAAACTAGACTATGATTAGGGGTCTATCATTTCATCTTTCCAGTGGTCTGCAGAGCTTCCACAGCCTCCACCCTGAGAGCAGAGCGGGGTGCACAGTTACCTGTGCTTTGAAGCAGGGTAGGAAGCTGAGCCCGGGAACAGTGTATAGAATGGGCCTCACTATCATCTGCCAGGGACTGAACTGTGTCTCCCCAGGTTTGTATGTTGAAGTCCTCACTCCAATGCGACCATTTGAAGAGAGGGCCTTTAGGATTGCTGCCCTTATAAAAGGGGGCACGAATAAAGGAAAGACAGAGGCAGAGAGTAGCAGAGGAAAAAAGGCAGAAAAAGAGACAGGCTTCCCAAACAAAAGCAGTTCCTCATCAAAAGCCAACCACGCTGGCACCCTGATCTTAGTCTTCCAACTTCTAGAACTGTGAAAAAACTACATTTCTCTCATGTGAGGCCCTTGACCTACACTACTTCGCTATGATTGTCTGAGCTAAGAAGGCATCACACCACAACCAGGTACAGTCCTCAGTTACGGGCAGCAGAGGCGGCCACAGCCCTGCGTGGATGTCACCTTCCGCCACGTGGCAGCCACTTCATCATAAGACAGGCTTTGCTGTTATGTAGAGTACGTCTCATCTCCCAAACTCAACTATAAGCCCCACAAAACAAGGAGCTTGATATCTCTTTTCTGACTCACCTGAAAGTCTCTTAGGAGCCTAGGATTGCCAGACATTTACTGAAGACATGGAGCCCGTGGAGGTGGTGGCCTGGGCATGTGGAGTGGAGGCTGCTCGTGGGACACAGTGTCCGAGATATCTAGGAGGGGGATGGGGGCTGTTATGCTGTTCTCCTTGGTGGGCCAGGCTCTGACAGCATCCAGTGACATCTGACCTGCTGTGGAGGGCAGGTGGGAAGGGAAGCGAGGTGCCCGTGGCTGCTGTTTGCTATCTGTGACCCACATGAGTGAGCGGCAGCTCCCGTGGCCTGGCAGCTGGGTGTCCTTCTGCAGTAGGATGCCCAACGTGACTGGGAGTGTGTCCCCTGGAGGGCTAGATGTGAAGACATGTGCTGCACAGAGTGCCAAAAGGATGTGCCAGGTTGGAGAAGCAGGTGTGCTCCAGACCTCCAGGCCAGAGCCATGTTGATAAAACATAACACTAGCAAGGTCACATTTTTTTTAAAACTTGCTTCTCTACTAATAAACACTTTTAAATTACTTCTCTAGAGCATTTGTATTTAACCAGGCACTTTCATAAGTAATACCGGTTCTTTACAACCACCCTGGGAGGGGCGTCTTATTCCCAGACTGTAGGCAAGGAAATAGCCTGAGTGGCTGAGTTTATGCAGTTGATGGGCAGCCAGCCAAGACCCCCTGTGTTCTGTTTCATACTTCATTTGCTTCAGAAATCAGTCATAGCTCAAAGCTGTTCCTCAGTCCCATGCCTTATAATCCCAGGTTACAGGCTTGGGGCTGTGAAGAAAATAGTTGGATGGTTCCATGTAAGGGAGCATTTCTCAAATAGGGTCCCAGGGAACCCCAAAGCCTCGCAATATGTTAAAGCATTTTTTTTAAAGTGTGGCGTTGTTCCATAGTCACGTTGGGCAATGCTGCATAGAATCTTTCCTTCTTAGGCAATTATGTTAGCAAGGAAAAGCTCTGAGGAATCTTGCAATAAAGAAGGTGCTGCAACTCTAATTCTAATATTTTTTTCTACCAACATCTTGGTCCAGAGAGTATGTGATGCAGGATGTGGAAATGTCAGCAGCCACGAGTACAGTAGGCATTTGTTCACCATGCCAGAAATAAAGGATCATTGAAGTGAAAGCATTAAAGCTACAATCATTGCCAAATAACCTCATTTAACTCCTCTTCTAAAACTTGTCACTAAAATGCTCTATTAAATAAGTCTCTTTAAAGTACTAAATTACATGAGCATTCCTGGATAAGCATATGTATATCTTGTAACATTAGTAAACAAAGCACCAGCTATTCTTTCTCTTATGTTCTCTGTTTTCCAAGTTTGCGAGTAGGTATCATTTACTAACACAAAATGAATACGGTCACACACCTTGGTGCTCCACTGCTTTGAAACTTGTCAGATTTGGTACTGGATGCATTTTGATATGAAAGTTTTGTCCCAGTACTCTTCATGTGTCACTCATCAAGCAAACTACAACTTGTCACTGTCAGTTGCCACATGACTCACTACTGTTTCCAGCCGGAACAATCTGTTTGACACCTCTCTCTTTTGGTGCTTGTGCATCTGCTGGAACCATAATGATGAGAACCGAGTCACCACTGTAATTCAAACTCATCTGCCAGCCACACTGAAGACGTTTTTCCCATACTGAGGATTGAACTCAGGGCCTTCATATTGAGCCACATCCCCAGTCCTTTTTATTTTTTATGTTAAGACAGGGTCTTACTAAGTCACTAGGCTAGTCACAGGCTAGCTTCCAACTTGCAGTCCTCCTGCCTCAGCCTCTCAAAGTGCTGGGATCGCATGTACCAACATACCAGACTTTACAGTCAAGATTTTAAGAGCAGACAGAGAAGACATAAGCAGCGGAGGAGACCAGTAATAGAGTAGCTCGTGACACCATTACCATGCATGACATGGGGCAAAACAAGGATTTTAAAACCATGGGTTCCAGCATGATCTGCGGGTCTAGAAGCTTTGCTTTTAGCTAAAGTGGACTTCAGAACCAGGGAAGCATCGAGGGCCCAGATCTCAGCTTCCAGGCTCAGTGTGGACGGGCACCTGGGAAGGTTGGCAAAGAATAGGGAGAGTTGAGAGGAGACAGAGCCAAGAGCAGGACCTGGTTTTAGAAGCTTAGGTTCACACAGGGTTAGGGAATAGAATGGCAGCATCATTTGGGCCCATTTTTCAGGCTTCTAGAGGAGATAAGGGCCAGTCGGAAACCCAGGAAGTAGTAGCAATAAAAACAGAGGTTCATGTTGACACCCTTTTCCTGCTCACTTGTCCAAAGAGCTTTCTGATTAACTCATCTAATCCTCATGGCATTGTGAGAAAAATTCAATCATTCCCATTTTATAGATGGAGAAGCTGAGGCAGGTATAGTTTGCCCAGCTTCACAGAGCTAGTAAGTGGCTGAGACTGCCATGACTCCCAGTACCTGGCTGTCCCAACAGGACCCAGAAGGCAGACCCCAGACACCTGGCCATGGGGGAGAGAAGGGTGTTGATTCCCACTTGGGAATGGGCCATGGTTTTGTGGGAAGTCAGACTAGAGGCAGGGAGGGCCTAATTCCAGCCCCTCGCAGGCCCCATATGGATGAGGCTTCGCGGTCATTAATTTCCAAGGGTCTCCAGGGAGTGTGGCTCATTCCGGCTGCTCATCCACCTATACGTTGGCAAGATGGGACAGATCCAAGGCAGACACCAGAGTCCAGGGGCTTCAGGAAGATTTACTGTTGTGGGTTTGGGGGCCAGGCTGAGCCTGTCTGGGGTTGACAGTGAGATGCTGAGACTGAGAGGCCAACATGAGTCTGTGCAGTAAGGAAAATATAGCCCCCTCCTACCTTGCCCCTCCCTTCTGCCTCCCCACCCCTGTAAGGTCCCCGAGATGCTCACATCAGTCCCTTCAATGGTGAGGCTTGGAAGCCTGATCAACCAAAACTCAAGTAAGTCTCCTGGTTTGGGTGACCCAGAGCTGATATGGTCAGACCATTAGTGATGCTCGCGGGCTTCCCTGGAGGACTGAGTAGAGCAGGTAGGTGTCCTTAGCACGAGTTTCACCCTTGACAGGGGGGACAAGGCACAGAAGGCAGGGAGACATCAAGGTAGCTGCATGTCTGTCTGTCACACACACTCTCACACAGCGCATCACTGGTGGAGAAGAGGCGCTGCACTTCTGAGCACAGGTGTGTGTGTCGGACCACCTAGCCCATGCTGGATGGAGGAGGAGGATTACAACCCAATGTTTCCCTGTAAGTCTCTCCTCTTCCATCCCTGTTTCGCTCTCTAAGACCCCCTTGGCCCAGGATTCTCTTCCTCTGTTAGTGTCTCCTCTCTAATGCCTCGCCCCAGGACTTGCCACTCACCCAGGCTGCTTCCAGCCCCCTCCATGCAAGGAACTGGGACAGACTAGGGCTGCTGCTAAAGCCCACCGCATGAGATCTAACAGTGCTAACAAGCAGTCTGGAAAGTGAGGCAACACAGACAAGACACCTGGAGCAACAGCTGGAATGGTATTGGCAACATAGGAAGCAGCATGCCTGAGCTGTCTCCACCAGGCCGGGCTCGGCCAGGTCAAGAGCACCAAGGCGTAACTTCACTCTGAGTATTTGTGAAAAGCCAGTGTGTCCCCCAGTGTAATGGTGCCCCCAGGTAGCCAAAGAGGAGTGGAGTGGGCAGCCACAAAGCGATGTCTCCAGTTCAAACCCAAAGCCAGCCCACTGATGTCAGTTCTTTGTCTCATACTTCCAATCCATGTCTTCCCCCAAAATGGTACCACAGGTACCTTTCATTTGCCCTTAGGTGCCCTGGGAAGTGGGTATGGGCCAAGCTATGGGTTGTAACCTGAGTTAACCTCACTATTTTGAAGACTACACACAGAACAGCAGAATATTGGACCCCTCTTTATACCATATAAAAAAATGGACCTTAAAATTAATCACAAGTCCAAATGTAAGTATTAGACTCTTAGAAGAAAAGTATAGAACTCTTAGAAAGCATAGGCATAAGTCTTTGCAGCCTTAATTTCAACAATGGTTTCTTAGATATGACACCAAAACCACAAGCCAAAACAAAAGAGAAATTGGAATTCATAAAGGTTAAAATCATCTGTGGTGCAAGAAAGTGAAAAGACAGTGCACAAGTTGAGAAAAATATTTATGAGTCATATGTCTGATAATAGATTTGTTTCTGGAATGTATAAAGAGTTCTTACAGTAATAAAAGATGAGTAACTCAATTTTTTAAAAAACGCAAAGGATCTGGATAGAAATTTCTTCAAAAATGATACACAACTGGCTGGTAGATACACAAAAAAGATGATCAGCATAATTAGTTATCTGGGAAATGTAAATCAAAATCCCAATATAATATCACTACATTAGATGGCTATAATCAAAATAAAAGTCAGTAAGTTCTGATGAGATTGTGGAGAGATTTAAACTCTTATATGCTGCAAGTGGAAATGTAAAATGGTGCGGCCACTTTGAAAGACAGTTGGGCAGTTCCTCAAAATCTGACGCAAGGTCACATACAACATGGGAATTCCATTCCCATGCACACACTCAAGACAAATGAAAGGCTCTTGCAAGAACTTACACACGAATGTTCCCAGCAGTATGTTCAGAGTGGTCAATGGTACACGACAGCAGGATCTGATATACCCATCCAATGCAATATTTAACAGTGAAAAGGAATGAAATTCTGAGCCATGCTACAATAGGTGAATCTTGAAAACATCCCACTAAGTGGAAGAAGCCAGTCACAGAAAGATCACACATTATATAATTCCATGCATATGAAATGTTTAGAATAGACAAACATGTAGAGACAGAAAGTAGCTTCATGGTTGACAACTCGGAAATGACAACTTGAAGAAAATAGAATTTGACTGCTAATGGTCATGGGGTTTCTTTTTGGAGTAATGAAAATATTCTGACATTAGATTGTGGTTTCAGTTGCACAATTCTGCGACTAAAAGACCATGAAAGGCACACTTGGATGACATATTCAAATTGTATCAAACACACAATTCAAATTATATGGTATGTGAATTACATTTCAATAAAGTTGTTTAAAGAGAAAAGATTATTGAAATTGATGTAACCCCATTTAAAAACGGAACAGTTTATGCTCACATCTCATTTGATTACATTTTGATCTGGGGAACTAAATATTTTTCACTCAAAGATTTGAGGTTTTTAAATTATTTAATTATTTATTTAACATTCTGTCAACCCTCACACTAACGTAAGTGAAATAAAATGACAGGGAAGTGCATTAAGATGTAGTGGTTGATAGATAACATTTTTTTTTTAAACCAGGGCCACTAAGAAGCTGTTAAGGGTGGACACGCTCTTACCTGGACAGGACCTGCTGGGCTAAGAAGACAGGTGGGACACGTGGCCTTTCACCTCACTGACAGGAGATGTCATGGTGCCCGTGGACACCATGCTCTGGCCTGTGGAAAGCTGTTCAGCCTGAGGAAGGGCCAGGTAACCTGCAGTCCAGGGAGCCACTCTCCTCACCACTCTTGACTCTGAAGCTTCCCCTGCGGTTTGTCAGGGGCTTTGAGATTTTCTCCCCCATCTCAGCAAAAGTCTGCAGCTCTTGGCACTGGCACAGCTCCCCAGCCCCACTCTGTGTCTCTCTTGCTGTGACAGAGGGCGTCTTACACTCTCATTCCTGTTAATGAGCTGGAAGAAGCCAGGGAAAGAGCAAGCAATGAAACTCACAGATGATACTAATTTGGGAGGTGTGGGAAACATCAGCTCTCTTTAAGAGGGAAAGCAGATTTGCAGTGGAGGGAGAGGTTAGCAGCCCAGGCAAGTGCTAATCCAGTGAGGCGGGCTAGGACGCAGTGTTTCTGAACATTGCTGGCAGTGGGCAGAGAAGCCAGGTCCTTTAATCTCAGGAGGTACAAAGTGTTGACTTGGGTTCATGACAATAAAGACTGGAAAGGGATGTGCCAGGGGGAAGGCCATGCATGTAGTGCAATTTGTCCAGCCGGTCAAGCATAGTATACCACTGTTCTAGCAAAACACTTGCTCCTAGCATCATGGAAGCAAAATCCTTTTCCAGAGCCCTGCTTATGTCTGCTGGCAAGCTCCCGCGCACATTTGCAGAACTGAGAACATGAAGGCTCTTTGGGACACGAGGCTGCACACGTGTATTCAGGTTTACATAGTGTGATACCAGGTCTGCTGAGCAGGGCAGGGCACAGATGATCAATATCAACACAATATCATAATGTGAAGAAAAGCTGACTAAGGCTGGTGTGGGTGGAGGGCAGTAAAAAGCGGTCAGGAGAGCAGAAGAGAAAGCAGCAGGTTCAGCCAGAGTATGAAAAGCGGTACAGACGCCATGGCAAGTACTGTAGACTGAATCGTGTACCTTTGGAATCCGTATGTCAAAGCCCTGACTCCTAATGAGAAGGTACAGAAACCTTGCTGCTCTTTAGCTGTCACCCCCTCACTCCACCGGGGCCCTGGCAACCGCTAGTCCACTTTCTATAGATTTGTCTGTCTGACATTTCATACAAACAGTAGAGCACGTGAGCTTTCGTGACTGGCTTCTTTCACTTCGCATGATTTCAAGGCGCATCCAAGTCACTGAGTGCATTAAGACATCATTTCTTGTTATTAAAAAATATCCCATTAAGTTTAATATAATTTTCATCCATTTTAGTATTACAAATGTACCATATGTGAGGGCTGTTATAGTAATAATCAGATAAGTAATCAAACAATTTTTACCAATGCTTTTTTGCTTTTATTGATATTACCTGAGCTATAACCATTAAGTGCCAGAGACCTCCTTTTTTTGCCATTCCTTAATTTTTGTTAACTCAATATTAAGTTGGCAATAAAAGTAAAATGCAAAGTTGGTAAATTACCCAGTAGACTACTTCTGACAGTTACCCATTTCTAACTTCACAAGCACAAATACATGTGTAATTTCTAAGTATTGTTTCCTGGCCTTTCTCACATAACTTTTTTAAAAATCAGGTTTGACAGTGTCCATGACATACAAATATTCACCTGTACTCTAGACATCCTGAAAAACTTCATTTAAATGAGATCTTTGGGATAATTAAAACATCTTAACATTAACATGTTTCAAGAATGTCAAAGACTAGTCAGGCACGGTGGTGCACGCCTGTAATCTCAGCATTCAGGAGGCTGAAGCAGGGGGATTGTTTTGAGTTTGAGGCCAACCTGGACAATATAGTGAGTTCAAGGTCATTCTGAACTACAGAAAGAGACTGTCACAACAAAACAATATCGAAGAGTTTAAAGACATTGTTTTTATGTGAGTCACACTTTATCTTCTCTGAAATAAGAATTATCAGTTGGTCTTTTCATTAACTTCATGCCCTAAATTCAAAACCCCCAAAACAAATTCACTGTAAAAAGTATTAAGTGATATACCATTTTATGGATATATCATATTTTGCTTATCCATTTATCAACAGATAGAGATTTGTATTGTTTTTACTTAATGACTGTAAATAGCGGTTCTGTAAATGTTCATTACAAGTTTTTACATGGGCTGATGTTCTCACTTGTCCTGGGAAGATTCATAGGGATAGAACTGCTGGGTCATATGCTGACTCCATGGTTAGTCTGCTGAGCTTCCAGACTGTTTTCCAGAGCAGCTTCTCCACCACACTTTCTCCTCCTCAAAGTCTGGGCTCTAATTTTGCCACATCATCTCTAACATTCATTATTATCTTTCTATCATTGCTATCTTAGTGAGTGTGAAGTGATGTCATATTGTGGTTTTAATTCACACTTCCCTAATGATTAGTGGTGTTGAGCATCTTTTCTTGTGTTCACTGGCCACTCTTTGTTTTGTTTTGTATGTGTGGAGAAATATCTATTCGGATCCTTTGCCCTTTTCCTGTATGATTCTGATGTCCCTGGAGACTTCATTTAACACTGTTCATTTCCATGACTAGCAATTAAGACCTAACCTTGACCAAGAACTTGATGAGAAAGATTCAGGTGAGATGTTATAAAGACAACAATAATGCCCCTACTCGGGAGAAAGCTGGTGTCCTGATGAAGGAAGGAGACCTGGAAACCAGAAGGGAACTGAGGCTTTGTCAAAAGCAGACATATCAGGAGCTTTTCAACTCGCAAACACAGTGAACCCAATCCAACCACATAAATGAAAAGGAAAAACACACTGTTTCTTATAACCAGAAGTCCAAGGATAGAACGGTTTCAACTGATTAATTCAGCAATTCAACAATATCCTAAAACAAATCTTTTCTCTGTCATCTCCCCTGCCTTTGGTTTGGTCCCTAGGCTTGTCACTCCATGATCACAACATGGCCACTGAAGTTCCAGCTCTTGTACACTCACACAACCACATCAAAGGCCATTGAGGGACTCAGTGTCCCTTTCTGTCTTTTCCAGAAGCACCCAGAAAACTTCCTATTTCAGGGCCAGAATTTTCATGCCCACACTACTAAGCCTATCATTGGCAAGAAAATTGGAATTGCTATGGTTGGCTTGGGTTAACCAGGATTCACTCCGAGTGGGGAAAGGGTCTCTTCCCCCCTGAGAGATTGGTCTACCTCCTACTTGAACAAACTCAGAATCTGTCAAGAAAGAAACGCTCATCTTGGACAGGCCACAGTGAACATTATTATCGCACTCTCAAGTGAGAGATTATGGAAAAACGAACTGGAAGAGACTTGACCCTTTTACATCACCCTCTACAGATTTATGGAGATTTTCCTGAAGAATATTATAGACCACCTGTAACCTTTTTAGTGCCTATAATCCTCATTCTAAGGACATTATTTATGTGGCTTCGAGCTATTCATAAAACAATGGATTGGCTCAAGTTCCTGGCTCTGAAAGGTTATCAGAGCCAAATGGATGGTTCTCAAAGGCTGGCAGAATTAAGTGGGTGAGGGAGGAATCCATTGGGGCCTGGACTTCAGGTGTAGGTGATGGGAACATGGACAGAGTGGGCCATCAAAAAGACAAAAGCAACAGCAGTCCGCTTGTGAGAACTGAGGGATAGGATAGGTAGGGGAATTATAAATAATTAGCACTTTGGGACAACTTGAGATTGTGGCCAAAGTCATCCAGGAAAATGTGCGTAAAGTTCTGGAACTTTGATTTCTTCTTTTTTCCATGGCTGCTGCTTATTTTTAATCTTCTAGCAATAAGAAAAAGGTACATGATGAAGGCAGGTGGCAAAGCTGAGGTGGTGATATTTCATGGAGCCCCACTCAGGACTCTGTGTCTACATTATTGAGGAGCCGGGCTTCGAAGTAACAAATCATTGCTGAGCAGGGCCTGAAAGCTCCAGACCAACTGTTATTTTGCTCCAGATCTTTGTGCCTCAGAAGACCTTGGAAGCCAGCAGCCACGCAGACCTGGGAGTTTTATTTAGAAGGCTTGGGCTTTGTGCCCTGCACCCTGATGGCCACCTGGGGCTCGCAGAGTGCCTGCACCTGGGACATCCTCCCGTGGCAGAGAGGCAGAAGCAGCGGCACTCACACAGCTCGGCTGCGTCTCCATCTCGCGCTTCCTGGGAGGCAGGCGGAGCGAGGCACACAGGCAGGCAAGGCAGATGTCTTGGAGCTGAGGGAAAGTAAAAAAGGAAGTAGGGAATTTGTCTGACAGACTCCAGCGAGCAAAATTAGCATCAGCCACAGGCAGGAGGCTCTCCAGTCATTTTCCCTCTGCTTGAAACCTCGGTAATTTTGCAAAAAAACCCAGACATTTTGAGCTATTGCACCCAGTACAGTAGGGGAACCAAATGGAGAGAATGGGACTGTAATCATTATTCATGTAGCTCAGTCTTTCTTGAAGGATTATACTGTGCAATATGGTGTCCTAGACCCTGGAGTCATGGGAGTGAAGGCGTTGGAGTGAAACAGGGGTGCCCTGGAGATCTAACATCAGGGTTGGTTTTCTAGAGGAGCCCACGCACTGGTAGGAGCAGGACTTCCGGAAAGGATGACTGTGTGGCTGCTTACTAGCTGTATGACTGCTGGCAAGTTAACCTCTAAACCTCAGATTCCCTGTCTGTAAAATGGGGATAATATGAGTATCTGTAGGATTATTGCACTAGTAGTTAATGTATAGAAATTGGTCAATAAAGTCAAAATACCCCTCAATGTCAGTTACTGGTAGTTGTCATCAAGGGAATGGGAATGACTTTGTCATAGGGATAACCCTGACCTGTTTACATGTATTTCCACCTCTTCTTTCTGTATCAGAGACACAGTGAAATATCCACAAATGTATGGCTCAGTGAATTACTCAATGTTCAGTACACCAGCCAGGTGCTGTGACAAGCTAGTCTCAGCTATTTAGAAGGGTGAAGCAGGAGGATCACTAACTGACAGATTCGAGACCAGCCTAGACAACATAATGAGACCTCATTTCAAAACACACAAACAACAACAAACAAATTAAATATACCTATTAAGGCAAAGAAATGGAACATTAATAGGACCCTAGAAGTCTCATTTGTGTCCTTTTCCAATTAGGAAACCACTGACCCTTAGAAAGGTAGCCCCCATACATTAATAAAATACTACCTTACTTAGTACTATACTGTGGAAGTATCCAACTCTAACACTCTTAAGAAATGTATGTGGATAGAATTATATAGTGTACAGTCTTCAGTATTTCACTTCTGCTCAAGATTGTAACACTCATCCATGTTTAAGTATGTAGCTGTAACTCATTTATTCGTATTATTGCATAATGCTCCATAAGCCTCATCTTTTTTATTAGAACGCATATTGCTTCCATTTTGTTGGTGAATAATGCTACTGAACATTGTCTAGGCACATATCTAGGAATGCTATTGCTGGGTATTGTGTCCTTTTATAATTTATGAATGTGAGTCTTAATAAAAAATGAAAAGTGGATTCCCAAATTAGTTGTGCCAATTAATACTCTTAATAGCATTGAAGTACAAGCTAATTGCTTGAATCTTTGTCAATAATGAATATTTTCCACATTTTTAGTATTTGCCATTCTGGAGGATAAATGGTAGTGTCTTGCTAATTTAATTTGCATTTCTCTAATTAGTACCATTAACACCATTTGTACATTTCATGTGTTTCTTGGTCATTTTGTTACATTTTTTGAAATGCCTGCTTTAGTTGCTTGCCCATTTTTCTGTTGTCTTTTTCTTACTGATTTGTAGTTGTTTATATATTCAAGAACTTTGTTGGCTATATTTCACAGATATCTTCTCTTTTAAAGGATCTTGATGGACAAAAACCTTAGTGATTAAATGTATTAACTTTTCCCCTGATGATGTTTTTGTATTTTTTAAAGAAGTATTTCCTTATAAATGAGGTTATGATGCTATTCTATAGTATATTCTAGTGATCTTTCTTTCTTTGTTCCTTCCTTTCTTCATTCCTTCCTTCCAATCCATGGTGGTACTCTACTGGGGATGGAACCAAGGGTCTTCTCACTAAGCTACATTGCCAACCTTATTTTATTTTTTATTTTGGGATAGCATCTCACTAAGTCAGTGAGTTGCTTAGGCTGGTCTTGAACTATCAGTTCTCCTGCCTCTGTCTACCAGAGTGCTGAGACTACCGTTATGTGCATCATGTCCCATTGTGTTTTACTTGTTTAAGTGACATTCAAGTTGAGTATGGAGTAAGGTAGGATCAAGTGATCTGGCATTATTATTATTATTATTATTTTGAAGATCATTCTTTGCCTTCTCACTTGCAATATAAATTCTGTCATAAATTAATAGTCCACATATATATGGGTCTACTTGTGAACTCTTTGTTCTGCTTTTCTGATCTATTACAGATCATCCTTTTTAAGTTATAATAACATTTTCATGATTCTAGTAGAACAAGTCCTGCTATCTACCATTTCTTCAAGATTATCTTCACTATTTCTGTATTTATTAAAGTAAATTTCCCTTACAATATTACTTTAAAAAAATTAATTCCTTTGAAAATGGAAAGTTTTCAAGTTTATAGAAAAGTGTGAAGAATACTACAAATCAATATTTTTCCTGAACCATTTGAGAGCTGCCAACATCATATACCATCATCAGGATGGGGGAAATGGCCATTGCTACCTTCCAATCCTTGTTCACATTGTGCTAATTATCCCAATGATGTAATTTATAGAAAAAGAATCCAGTGTAGGATTATATACTGTATTTAAGTTATTGTAACCTTTTTGTCTCCTTCAATTTGGACCAGTTCTTCTGGTTTTTTTGTTTCACTCTCAACTTTCAAAATTTCAACACTTTGTTGTTTTGTAAGCACTTTGTTGTTTTCTATAAACTTGGTGTGGCTGATGTTGCCTCATGATTAGATGCATGCCACACACTTTTTGGGAAGGAATATCACAGAAGCGATGTTGCTGTTTTCACATCTGAATGTGTCTCAGAGTGATTTTAATGTTATTCACTTGATTTAGGCCATATCTGTCAGTTTCTCCACTTTGCTTTATAAATTATAAATTGATGGTCTCTATGGTTTGAGTGTGTCCCTCAAGGGTACGTATTCTGGAAACTTAGTTTGCAGTGCAGTGATGTTGAGAGACACCAAATCTTTAAGACAAGGTTGTTAGATTATTGGGGGCACTGTCTTCAGAAGGGTAATTATTTTAGGATCCAAGTTAGTTCTTGTGAGAGTTGTTACAAAGTTGCGACATTGGCCCCTTTGTACTGGCTCTCTACAGTCTTTCTCTTTGGCTTTTTATTTTGCCACATGATCACTCTTGTACAAGATGCCATCTGTTACAAGGCTTTTGCCAGAGTTGGCATCATGCTATTTGGACTTTCAGGCTCCAAATCAGTAAGCTAAATAAACCTATTTTCTGCATCAGTTATCCACTCTCAGGTATTTTCTTATAGCAACAGTAAACAGACTTAAACAGGAGATAACTGGAAACATAGTCTGCTTCTCAAAAAACATTCCTCTCTAGTTTTAACATCTATTGATATTTCTTGGCTGAATTATTATGGTAGTTGCCAAATAAAAATTGCATAATTCTTTCATTCCTTTCAACCTTGCATTCATTTTTAAACTTGCATTCTATTCCATTATTTTATGCTGTAGGAAAAGCCTTCTTATTTGTTTGTTTTTATGGACCCATGGTATCTATATAGGCTCTCCCATGTTATTCAACAGGTTATTATCATTCCTAAGTTTGATACTAAAACTGGTTTTGTTCATATTTTGTGTTTTTCCTGCTCCAGGCCTGGATTAGACATTTCCTCAAGGAGCCATGGTTTATTTTAAGGAAGGATGGTGCTTAGAAATCAAGATCTGGGCATCTGGTGTGCCCTACTTCCATTAATCTGTTCTTGCTCTCAGTTTTTCTGTGACAGAGGTAAGGCACATACTTACGAATGCACACATATGTGCATATTTTATGCAAGTATGAATATGTACATATAAATATGTGTGTACATTTATATATCTACATTTGTTTCAGGGATATATATATATTTATATATATATATATATTTCATACTATATTTCTATGTCAATATCTCTAATTAATTCCAGAAAACACTAGAGTTCATTCTAATTTTATCCCTTTCATCTTTTTCTTATTCTCTTATCTGACAATAAGAAACTTATCTTCCATTGCCCTCTATATATTTATTTATAAAATCAGTGCCCTCTGCAGGTAACCACTTTCATGCCACTGTTCTTCTTCCACCAATGCAGCCATCTCCTCCTGTCACTCTGGCTCTTACACTAAAGCTGGACACCTTCCTAACTCTGCTGAGGGGTCTCACTCTTGGTCACCATCCCTCCAAACCCTTCATGGAGGCCTGCATTGCTAGGCTCTGTCTAATGGCATTTGGACTGAATTATTCAGGAAAAAAGAAAGGTAGGGTGAAAGGAAGCCACTCAGACATTTTCCGTAATAACTAATGAACCTTTACGGAGAGCACTCCTCGTGGCTAATCAGAAAGTAGAACCATCCAAAGTGAGTAACCTCATACTCTCATGACCAAATCCTCTAGCTGTCTGATATATAGTCAGAAACCTGACCTTCCTCTGCCACAGTGGAAGAACCATTCCTATGCGAAGGTTGGATTATGACCTCTTGGTCTGCTCAGCGATTTTCCACTGAAATCCTATCTTTCTTGTTATTCCCATACAAAATTGCTGTATCTTTAATCTTAAAATGCATAAAACTCCTAGAGTCCCACTTCTCCCCCACCTACTTTCCTCTCTCCTGCTTTTAGTAACAATTCTTAAAAACTTCCCCACTCCTTCCTCTTCCCAAATCCATTCTCTCCTCAACCCATTCAGACCAGGCTTTCATTCTAGCTAGTCACTAACAGTGTTCATCACGGGACTTTCATGTTGTTGAAGTCCCTAGCTAACTCTGTCCTCACCTTATTGACTCTAAAGAAGCATTTAATACAGATGGTCATTCTGTTCGTTGAAACACTTTCTTCCCTTGACCTCCACGTTGGCCTTGGTTTGTTCCCCACCTTCGTGGGCATTCTCTCTTGTTGCCCACAGCTTGCTCTTCCTCCTCTCCTGCCTGTCGATGTTGGAGAACCCTAAGGCTGACCTCCTCCCTTTTACATTCACCCCCTTCCACTTCCACCTGGAAAATGGGAACTCAAATCTTCCCTCCAGTCCAACATTTATCTAATGACCTCTCAGCCTTCTCCATCTGGAACTGTAATTCATGTATTTAACTTCATAAATCAACACTAGGTACTGCTTCCTGCCACACCACCCCCACATCCTGCTGGTGTTACAAGACACTGTCGCAATAAATAGTACCATGTCACTAGTTGTTCAGGCCATTTTCATTCATTTGATTTCTCTCTTTTCCTCATATCCCTATCTAATGCAACAGTCAGTGTTGTTAGACCTATCTTTGTCTGTAGATTTCTAAATTTGACTTCTCATTTTCTTCACTGCTCTCAACCTAGTACAAGTTCCCACTTCTTGCTTGGATCATTAGTGCAATGGCATTCTAATAGTCTTCGTGCTTCCATTTAACCCATACTGTGGCTATACTCTTAACATAACTGCCAGAGGGCTGCTTTTATAATCATAACTCATAGCAATGGGTGGCTCAGCACAAAAATCCTCCAATGGTTTTGTATCATACTCAGAATAAAATTTATCATGGACAAAACAGTCCTACCTATTCTATCCCAGGTGCCCCTAACCTCATCTCCCAACACTGTCTTTTTTACTCCATTTGAGCCACACTGATCTCTTTACCGTTTCCCTAATGCATAAGACTTGACCCTGCTACAGGACCTTTGTGCTTAAATATTTCCCTAGTCTGAAAGACACTTCTTCCAGATTTTCACATGGCTGCTTCTATTACCACAGTCAGGAATCTGCTCAGAGGCCTCCTCCTTATAAGTGGCTGTCTTCACCACCCAGTCTAAAATAGCACCCCCCGAATGTCTATTCTCTTTTCCTGAATTCTATTCTTTTGGCTTTTAATGTTTTGCATAGTATTCATCACTCCTTGACCTTATGTTTATGGTGTTTGTCCTCTAGAATGCATCTATGGAATAAGGACCATGTTGTCTTTATTTATCTGTATCCCTAATGCCAAGAATAGTGCCTGGTATAGAGAGGCTATATTGATTTGATGAATGAAGTTAGACGTGATTCTGGAAATGCCAGTGGTTAGAAACTACTTTCCCCAATTCCAAGTAAAGAGAGGCATGGGGAGGTAGAGGAAAGAGTGGATCCCTCAGGCAATAAGCAAATCTTCCTTTATGGAATGCAGAATGCTCAGGAAAACTCCAGATAAAAACTTCTATGTGCTTATTATGGTTTATATCTGGATGTCCCCACAAAGCCTTATGTACTCAAAGGCAAGGCTTTTAGAGGATGATTGAATCATGGGGGCACTATAGCTAAATGTGATATTAGGAGGTAGGGTTTGGTTAGAATAGGCAGATCACTGTGGATGTGACCTAGAAAGGCATCTCTCTCCCTGATTCTTCCCTTCACTCCTGCTTCCTGGTTACCATACTATGACCAACTTCTTCTTTCTTATGCTCCTTTGCCATGTTGTCCTGCTTTGGAGCTGGCCAACTATGGTCTTAAACCTCTAAAACATGTGAGCCAAAGAAACCTCTCCTTTAAATTGTGGGTGTTAGTTATTATGTCCCAGCAATAAGAAAATTTTTAAGATTTTGGTACCAAGAGTAGGTCTGTTGCTGTGACTAACTGACTATTTGGTTTGGAACCGGTTTGTTAGAAGAGTTTGGAAAGTTTTGGAGATGCCAGCTGGAGAAGCTCTCTAGAATGCTGTAAGCTGTGCTTGATGGGAGATTCTGGCTGGAACTCAACAGACTAGAATGCTAATAAAAAGGCATATGGTAAAGACCAGCCTCAGGTGGTTTCAGTTGTCAGCAAGACTCTACTGGCAGTTGGGACTCCAGACCATATGTGTTATGCTCAGGCAGAAAATTTGTCCATTTTGCTCATATGCTGAAACTTTGTGAGACACTGAAATAAGAGTGGTAGATTAATCTGGAGGAACTATCAAGGTACCCCAGTATTCAGGCTGTTGCATGTATACTGCTTGCTGTTGTTAGGTTTATACTAGAAACCAGGACTAAATAGATCATTTGGAAGGTTTTCAGTTTTGCCAGAAATAAAGGGCCTACAAAGTTTTAGTCAAGGAGAGTTTGTTGCTGAAGATGAGCATTAAAAAGAATTCAAATGCTTTGCATCAGGACAATAGGAAAGATGTATTGAGGGCATATGAGAAATAGCAAGACCCCAACTTTTCGCCTGCAAAAGTGAAAGACTTTGCTCTGAGAAGGGAACTCAGGAAATCCAGCTCATTCAGAGCTATAAGGAAAAAGTTTCCTGAAGCTCAGCCATCTAGACACTAGGAGGCCTCTGCAACAAAGATACAAGAGGTCCCAGTTACTGCTCAAGCCAGAGGCAGACTTGGAATCATACACATGGTACCAGTTTTTCAACATGCAGGATACAAAAGAGGTGAGATGAGGGAGACTTCCATCCAGATTTCAGAAGGTCTGGAAGGCCAGGCAATACACATTGCCTGAGAAGGCAATGTGTGATGCTGTGGAGTGTAGCCAAAAATTCAGTGGATAAATCCAGGAATCCTGAGGAAAAGTGAAATGTAAGAGAAAAATTGTGAGAACTGAAGCAGGTGGTGCTACAGGAGTTGGCATGCCCAAGTCATTTGGAGTTCATGTCTCATCATAATTTGCCATGAAGCTACAGAATTCAATGCTTGTCCTGCTGGGTTTCAGTATTGCTTTGGTCCTATTCTTTTCTCCCCATTTTTGGACTCTATTTTTCCCTTTTGGAATGAGAATGATTAATCTGTGCCATTGTATATCATCAGATTTAATTTTCTTTTTGATTTTTACAGGTACTCAAAGTTAAGAGTTTGCTTTGAGTCTTCAAGGAGACTTCGGACTTTTCAGCAATGCTAGAAGTTAGGACTTTTGCAACACTTGGAGATGGCCTAAATTCATTTTTCACAAAGAAATATGCAAAAGTCTTTTGGGGTCAGGAAGGGAATATTAATTTATATCTGAACATCTCCCCAAAGCCCCATGTACTTAAAAGTGGGACTTTTGAAGGATGATTGCATCAAGGGTGCTACAGTTAATGTGATGTTAGGAGATTAGGCCTGGTGGAAGACATGGGTCATTGGCGATATGACTTGGGAGGGTATCTCTCCCTCCCTGGCTCCTCCCTTCACTCTGCTTTCCTGGCTGCCATGATGTGAGATTTTCCTATGCTACCTATGCTCTTGCCTTGCCATCTTGCCTTGGAGCTAGTGACTATGGATTGAAAATATGAGCCAAAATATACCTCTCTTCAAAAAAGTGGGTATAGGGTACTATGTCCCTGCAATGAAACAGTGACTAAGACACTCTGAATCATCATGGTCCTAATAGAGACCCGTAAACCCTCTTCTGCTTCTCCACATTGTTATATTTATTGGGAGAAAAATTTAGTGGGAGAAAAAAACTCTGGACCTCAGTTCCTGGTATTTCCAATTTCCCTCGTTAAGCACCCGACAATGAAGAATGGGTTCTCTTTTATTTTGGGTTTGTGCTTAATGTGGCTGATGCAAAGGCATTTTAAGAACACAGAGGTAACTCAAAATAACCCCAACAGTAGGTTTGCTGACATTCTGTTCACCGTCTTGCTCTGCAATCTGCCTTCCATGCTTGACATAAAATGGCAATGCCACTGGCAGGTTTACATTCATACTGTCTCTCATTACTTTGTGGTTCTGTCTCTGAGACTGGAGTGCATGTTACCCCAGGGAGATGCACAACCAAGTAAAAACACGTAGAATGCCTTTGCTTGCCTGCCTTGATGCTGACTGAGGATGGCCTGTAACAATAAAATAGAGAATATGGCTTCAGTCCTCAAATCCATAGGCAGTAGATTAATAGGTAGTTGGTTCCACTCATTTGGCCTCAATTCTGGTTTTATAGAGAGAGCAATAGTTTTCAACCCATCCTGTGGGCAATGACAAGGGTCAGTAGCAGCTTTGGTTAATGGGCATACTTGAAAGGAAACGGGACTCTGCAGGAGGATCCCCAGATGTGGGCCGCTCAGGGTCCAAGTGCTGACTACCTACAAAGGCACTGCTGGTATGGAGTGGTCCCCTGCAATCTGACCTCTGGCTTCCATATCTGCATGTGAAAGTCATTATGAAAATGTAATTTACTCTGAAAGCAGGGTTCTATCCATAACATACTGTTCTTTGAGAGAAGTGACAATGACCATAGGCCAAGATGATCCCCCCAAAAGATGTGGAGAGGAGACTGTGTGGAAGGTGAGCAAAGTGGTGAGGGAAGCCAAGCTTCTGGACATGGGGATGTCTGAAGTGTGCAGAGGGCTTACCTAATCAAATTCACTGCAAGAGGTATGAAGCACTTTATTAAAATGAGGTGTAGCTATTTTCCATTTAGAGTTGACTTGGCTTGTGAGTTTCAGGGACTAAGCTGAACAGTTCCCATTTCCAAGTTACTTAACTGAAAAGTATAATCTGGTAACCAGATTTTCTGAATCCAAAGTGGATTTAACATTGGGTTGCCCTCCAAGATACAAGGGCCTATTGCTGTGGCCTAGAGAAGACCAAGTACCTACCTGGAAGGGAAGGAAAATAGAAGAAATCTTTAGGTTGGATTTTTCCTCCTCGCTTATACTAAATTCCATTCTCTTGAGAGGCTCTGCCATCAGTACTGAGGTTGGACACCCTAGAAGCCAGCGTGCACAATGAGGATACAAGCTTTCTTCACCTTCACTCATCGTTAGTCCGGAGGCACACCGAATTAGGTGCTTAATCACTTTTCTCCCAAATCCAGGATGCAGCAACCTTGGACTCTGGAAGGTAATGGAATTGAAAGCTCCAGAAAGTGCCTGGTGCCTTGGCCATAACTCCTAGTAAGGAGGACCTTGTCTGATGAGTGGGCTGGCTGCCACTCCAAGCTAGGGGGAACAAACTTAATCTTCGGTGTCATCAGTTCAATTTACTGAGACTGATGGGGAGAGCTGGGCTCTCCCAGCCACAACAGCAGGAGGCACCTCCTTGCTGAATAAGGGAGGTCTTGCCAGTTCCATGTCACCACGCTTGAAAGTTACTACTGCTCCCTTCTCCCCAGCCATACCTCACCTAGGAGTGTCACTTAAACGGATAAAGGTCAAGCTTATCTAAATTGGGATCATTAAATGACTCTTCCTATGACCGCAGATTCAAATGAGGCAAGAGATGGGAAAAGTTTCCTGGAATAATATCTTAAACTGTACACAAACATCCTTGAGCAAGTGCTATCGCTGCATTGTAAGGATGTGACAAGGGTCCCTAACCTCATTCTGTGCTGTTGGTTTATTGTCTGCACCTCCAAAACAAGAGGTCAGAGTGAGGAGAATAAAACCTCAAACCCATTACATTTTGTACTCTTTCAAAGACCCTGAAGAGGCAAAAACCAAATGTCCATTAATAGAATGTTTTAAAATAAACTATACACTTGTTAATGCAGGCATTCTTTGCTGGCTGGTACAGGTAATGGCATCAGTGCTATGATCGCCTGTTCCCGGAATGATTCAGACTGTGGGTCTACACAAACTGGCTGCCTCTTAGCCCAGACTCTGCCTGGCCACTAAATCCCTCAGGGCAGTGATGGGTTTGTTTTAAATCTGATCAAGTTAAAAAAAATTATAGGAAAAGTACAAAGGCACAAGGAACTAAATACAACGTTCTTCATTTCAGAGAATTTTAGTTCCATTTACCTCATTTATATATTAAGAATTGAAAATATAATTATTAACTAATAGGAAGTACTAAATACATACTAAAGAGGAGGCTGGAGAATATAGGATTATCAAAAATCACATTTTACTGAAAAGGACCACAGCAGTCCTCTTAATGCGATTACTCTAAGGGGAAGTGACTTTCCTCCAAGCCTCCAAGTGTGGCAGTGGTACCAGGGCAAGAGCCCCTGACTCCGCCCCCAGGAGTTCAAAGTTGAACTCCTATACTGCCTACCTCTCAGGAAAGCTCAGAGACTGGTAAGAAAAGTTTAAACATACAGAAGAGCCTGAAGAAAGGGAGAAAGATGGCAGGAACAGAGAAGAGGCAGCTATAGAAGAAAACTTGGAGGAGGAAGAAAGGAAGGGAGCAATGAGAGCATCTAAATATTGTTTTTCTGAATGAATATTAACTCATTTATTCAGAATATGGGTCATTCATAGGAATATTAACTCAGAGAAGATTGGGCGCTTTCAGGGCGGTCTGGCCGTAGACAGGAGTATTAACTCAAAACAGGCACCGATGTTCCAATTACTTGGTTTGAATTACAGTAGGTTCCTGCTGCCCTTTCAATTGTTCAACTGCTCTAATTATTTTTATTAATTTTTCAAGATTACAATGTATTGCTATAAACCATAATTGCTATGTTGGTACAACAGGTCTTGAACTTATTCCTCCAAATAACAGAAACTTTGTAGTTCTAATTTTTAAATCTTGAAGGTTAGCTCTTGTGACCTATGGAAATACAACTTCTGGCAAAGGCAATTAAGTAGGCTGGATGACACCAAGCCAAGAGCCAACTGCTAAACCAGGGAAACTGAGGACATGTGGCTGCTATTTGGTTCAAAGACCATGCTGCTTAAAACTGTCATGGGAAGGAATCTTGTCGGCGCCCAGTAGGCCACAAGTATTGGTGGACTAATTAATGAGGATTAGTCAATGATTCTTTAAACCTTTCCCCACTGGCAAGTTTTCTGTTGTAAGTTACTGACTTTTCAAAGAGAGGACTTTGTGGTGGTTCAACCCAGCTGTCTTGTTGAGCATGATGATGTCTCACCAGCTTTCAAGATTCTTTATTCTTCTTGGCTTCCTCAGCTGAACTACTGTGGTTCAAGGTGTGTTTTATTTTATGGAGCAACTGGAACCTATCACCCATGAACCTCCCATAATTGCAACGCTCTTCCAAGCTGTTGACCTGGTCACGGTGGTGATGCTGTCAACAGGGTGGTCCGCAAAGGTGTAGAAAAAGGCATCGTCTCCTCCTCTGACTTCCCCTAAAGTGCTCTTTCCCCCTTGCACTCACCATGTGTACCCAAATGATAAATTATGAGTCACAGTGCCGCAAGAGATGACCTGACAAACCACCCCGAACCTATGGATTTAACCAGTTTTAAATTCCTGATTCTTTGGGGCCGAATTTCTTTGGCAGCAACAAGACTGGAAGCCTGAGATATGCCAAACTCTTGGCTGTAAAATGCAAAACAAAAGAGTATAGAAGGGAATTTGTGAGTTAGAGGATTTGCAAACACTATAGTAAGTCAGCATGTAAACATTTGTTTTTGTGTACCTTTTATTTCTCTCAGGCAGCTACCTGGATGCCATCCTGACATTGCCAAGCCAGTGACTCCTTCATTTGCACATAAATGAACTCAGCGTATTTTGCACCATTAAGAAAAAGCCACAAAAGAAAACTTAACAACAGAACTCTGAAATACCAACAAAACCGTTTCATTAAACAGTAATTTCAGAGTAGCTCAGTAATTATGGAAAGAGGGTCTTTTGTATCACTCGGCATCACCATCGAGCCACAGGTGTGCTGGCACGTTTCATGAAGATGTCATTGAGATGGAGCCAGCCCAGGGCCTTGAACTCAAGAAGCCAGCTGTATTTACATAGGTTGGTTGAAACGGTCTCATGACAAGTTTGTCCTGGCTTTCTCTAAGTCCTATGACACTTCCTGGGTCTGACCAAATAAGGTATGCATTATGACTCTGCACCATAAATCTGAAAATCAGGATCTACTATTGGTCCCTTATGCAATACAGGTGTAGTGGGAGAGGTGATTTGGGTAGGTCCCACAGCTGGAAAGCAGCAGCGCTGGGTGTGAACACAGAGGCACTGTGTTTCAGAGCCTGTGTTCTTAATCATTCTGCTAAAACTGCTCTCTGTAACACAATACGAAGTGAAATAAAAATTCTACATGACAGAAGATATTTAGATGACACCACAGAGCACTTGGCATCTTCTCTTGTTTCTTGGAAGGACTCTCCTTCCCCCTTTGCTTCCACCTTACTCAAGTCCAAGGCTACATCTAAGTCCTTGTTGAAAAGGAAGAGTTATAATTAGGATGTTTCAATGAAATTGGAAAGAGTGAAGCTCAACTGTTGATTTTTAAAACATTTTCATAGTATGTCTGGGTCAGAAGGTCCTGCCCAGGTTATCTAATCTGCTTCTCGCCCCAGGCAGGATGATTTAAGTCAGTCCAAGAAAGGAAGTTTCATGCAATTTGTGAGCACCTTACGGAGTATCTACCCGAGGCACACTCTTGAGTGTCATTTGCCTGTCTCAGACTCCTCCACATGACTTCAGCACTTTTTAGAGGAAAGATATGGCACAAATGCAAATTAGTAACACTATAAATCAGTTCAGTTCCCTTATGCATCTACCCCAGCCAAAGGAATGTTTGAGACCCCAAGCTACAATGCCAGTCAGTCTTTGTCAGAAAATATATTTATTATTGATGGTGAGTAAAGTTGCCAGTATTCATGTTAGAGGCTGCATAAGCCAAGGTTGTTTTTATATGTATAAAAATGCCTTATTTCATTTGTAATCATAAACATCATTCCAGTACAAGAGGAACATTCTCTCTCCTTTTTCTCTTACTTGCATGACCAGCATAATAAGTTAAAATGAAATAGCTTTTAGATAGTCAAAGAAGAAAAGGAAGCAAGGGGAAATGAGCAAGCCACAGCCTAGGCAGTTCCACACAGACCTTCCCCTGGAGCTCTGTTTTTTGCTCCTTCCTCTTTCCACTCCGATTAGCTCAGCATCCCCACCCGCGCCCAGCTTTGTTAGAGGTGAAGTCACCAAGAGATGGAGCCTGATGTGCAGAGACATATCTCGTGGTCAGTAGAAGTTGAATAGAGAGTACAAAACGGTGGACAGCACTGCCCTTCTGTTTTTATTTTTTCATAAATTGGATTTACTGGTACAGAACAGTGTCCTTTGATGACTGATTCCTGATCTAGACCTTGGCTTCTCAAACTGTTGCTGATCAACACATGATATGATTCCGCTGAGTTCATTTTCTGGTGCTTCTCTTTAGTGGTCTTCTCTTTAAGTGCATTATTTTCTTACTTGGAAAAAAAGTGTTCCACTTCTGGAATTAAAGGTGGAGGAGTTTTGCATGTTCTAAAGTTGATTTTATCCTCCCTTCTCCAGCATGCTCTGTAAGAGAAATAGAAAGCATCAGCCATACTACCAGAAAGAGGGGCACAAGGCAGGGGAGACAGCAGTGAGCTACTTAGCATTGTTTAGATTGGTTTTCAAATATTTTGTTTTTCAAAAACATAAAATAAGGCATATGCTTGCTGGCCTCAAAATATTACTACTGTACCATGAGTACTATGTGCTGTATCAGGTATAATCTCCAAAGGACCCATTCCTCCAGCCCCCCCAGGGGAATGCCCTAAGGAACGGTGGCTTGGATGGTGGGGTGGGAGGAACAAAGGAGTGGGGAGCATGGGTGTCATCTCACTATAGGGACATGTGGTAGTGTGGTCACAGTGACAGAAGGAAACTATTGCCAAGGAAGTGGGAGAAGAGAGAGGTTACAGCCAAGGGCTCTGAGAGGGAATCTGTCAGATGAAGAACATGTTTGCCCCTCCCAGAGACCTCAGCAGCTCTAAGGACGCTCATAGTGCTGGGCAGCGATGCAGACAGGAACTTGGTTGTGAACTGCAGAGATTGTCCCTGCTTTCAACTTAGTTATTCTTAAGGGTCTTTTTTTTTTTTTACTATTTTCTTTTTTGGTACCGGGAACCGAACTCAGGGCCTTGCGTTTGCCAGGCAGGCGCTGCACTGCTGAGCTACATCCCCAGCCCAACTTAGTTATTCTTATGGATGGAGGGTGGCAGATAGGGAGAATTCTTAACTATCAGATTACATCTGCATAGCTACTAGGCCAGGGGGTATACTTCACTCTTAAGAGATCTTTAAGAAGAAAACAAATGATCTTTATCCTTTCAGTTTTGAAGTTTCCCGGGACAGGGTCTGTGAGGCCCAGGCTGCCTCCAGTTCACAGGTTCGGCCTTTCCTCTGGCCCTTTCCTTCCAGCCACCAGGGCACTCAGCACTACTCTACGTCTCTCTGTACTCAGTTAACGCTAACACATGTACCATGGCAATCTAAAGAATAATGCAGAGTAATGACTTACTAGTTTTTATTTATTCGCTAAATATATATAAAACGTACTGTCTTAAGTAACAAATGCACACAGTAAAAAATTTCAAAAGGATCAAAAGCACATCTCAGAAAAAAGTAGTTTTTCTTTCTCCCCTTTTCCAGTTTCTTGTGGATATATCCAGAAAAAGGTAACAGCTCAAAAGAGGGCAGTTCTGCCTAACACAGAGGACACATCTCTGTAGCTGGAGCAACCAGGGCAGGCATCTCAGATGAACTTTCACCACAGACAGAATGTAGGCAGAGGCCTGGGGAGACAGCAGGGAAGGGTAAAGATGGGAAGCAGAGGCAAAGATTCCCAAAGGGCAAGGAGGGAGATAAACCCCACTGAAAGACAGGGCATACACTCAGGATTTACAGAGAGAAACTGTAAAGAGGCCCAGAATGGACGCCAGGTGAAGATGCTTCTTGCTGGCCACTGGAAAAAATTGTGGGAATGTGCTTCTACATAGGGGAATGACAGCTAGAAGGTTAACAGGAATGATATCCTTGGTACAATGGCTCCAGCAGAGGGGTCTGGAAGCAGGAAGACCAGGGAGGGGCAGATTAGAAACCACAGGGGATACACTGAGCCACAAAGAGACACAGGATGAAAAAGAAAGTGAGACCCTTGGTACAGGGAGACCCTTAGTGACAGAGAAAGTATGTGGGTAGGGTGCCAAAAGAGTAAGGTGGACAGTGAGAGAAGCCAGGAAAGAGGAAAGCAGAAGAACAAATTCTGGGTTTGTGATTTAGATGATTTTGGGTGAGATATTCCACATGAAAATGCTTGACAAACTATGGATTTTGGAAGACAGGTCAAAAGTATCTATCGATTTAAGGTCAAAAATAAAGAAAAAAAGATTAAAGAAGAGGCAAAAAGCAGAGTGGAAAGACAGGACAGTATGTTGGGGAAAGTACTGAAGTGAGAAAGTGGACAAATTATCCTACTGATTATTCTAAAGTGGTTCATAATTAAAGCTTTCTAGATAGTCTATGTTTATAGTCATCAAAGAATAGATTTAAAAGCAGACAAACGAGCTAGAGAGAGCGCATAGAGAAGCAGAAAGAAAAGCTAATTTACTCAAACAGGAAATAAATTGCAAAGGTTAATTGTGTTCAAGCTGGGCATGGTGGTGCATGCCTGTAATCCCAGCAGTCAGGAGGCTGAGGCAGGAGGATTGCTGCAGGTTCGAGGACTGCCTATGCTACAAAATGAGTTCAAGGTCAGCTTGAACAACAGAGTGAGACTCTGTCTCAAAAAACAAAAAAACTTAGTTGTGTCCAGAAGAAATAGGGAAGACAAAGTAGAACTGGAAGTCTGTCCGGCAGGGTTGCTCTGTAACACAGCAGCATGTGAGGTGTCTCTCAAACCTATTATCACAGGAGCTCTGTGTTGGTAAGGAAAATAAAACACCAAGCAGCTACCATGCAAGACTCAGACACTGCCAGGAGTGGCAGTGTCACAATGTCACAGCATCTCACTTGTGCTCATTCCCTTGTGACTTGATCCAGGTGGAAGTTTCCATGATTCCATGGATGGGCACCCTGTAAATTTCTAAAGTACAGACAACCTCACTCTGACATTCTTTATTAAATTCAAAATGGAAGCCAAAACAATACAGGTCTATACTGAGCCTATCCAGGGATATTTAGTCACCGACGACAGAGGCCTATTATGAGTGATGCTGTTTGACCAGTGTGCATTTAGGGGTTACAGATTCACTATACTTTTGAGCACACCAATGGAACTTTAAGCTGGTGCCAGCTTGGTCAAGATTTCACAGCTGTACCTCTTTGTATATTTTAAGGTGCTAAAGTTATAAGGATATGTGTGATAATCTGCCTCTTTTCAAAGGTTGTAAAATAATCTGCAGCTACTACCACATAATTAAAGCAATATTTCAAGGGTTCTGGAGAATGTAAGGATTCTTTAACCATTTTTTTTATCTCTAAACAGAAATAGGTACTTTATCAGACAAATCACATAACACTACAATATACGGCTCTCCGGGCAACAGTACAAGTTGGCCCTAGTCAGACTACTAGGATGTAGGTAGACAAATAACAAAACACATAACCCTTCTAACCACATTCACCACATATCCTGCTACATATATCAAAATCCAAATTCTCAAAAATAGTGCAAAGGTTCACTGGATTTGTATGCAACTCCTTGGAAAGAGGAGAAACCAGAAGAAAGTCTCTCAGCTGGTCTATAAATCTGCTGTTCACTCGCACTGAGTTGCACAGAAATGGTACAAAATCGCCCTGTTGCTGTCAAAGACATTAACACAGACAATATCAAGTTGAATTTTTAAAAAGATGAACAAATTGATAAAACAGTCTGTGTTATTACTACATCATAGCTTTGCAGTCAAGCCTGCTCAGACACAGTAGGTCTTGGGTTCTACGTTATAGGCTCTCCCAGTCTCTGGATTGGTTCTGTAAGTAGATGCTTTTGGGCTGAATTTCAACACTGCATAAATTTAACACTGCATAAATTAACATAGGAAATTCCCTGAAGAATGAGGGAGAAGCTTTGCAAGTTATGAAAACTGCTTCCTTCATTTAAAGAACTGCTAACACTTAATTTTAATGTGGAGAAAGAGATTCCTTGCTTTCGCTCATCACTCACATATTTAGGCCTGCAGGAACTTTGTAAACTAGGTGAATTATAAAAAGGAGAGAACACTTCAGGGATTAACTTTTGCTCTTTTCCCAAATCTCTTTCTGCTACTGCAGAACAACTGGCAGCTCACACTGTCAACATGGACAGTGCCCCTAGAGACTTGAGGCAGTGTGTCATTTCATTTATTAAAATGATTTTAACTGCTTTCCTCTAATATTTTTGTTACACAGTAATCTTGCCAACTGATTCTGAACTGCAGTTTTCTTGCAGGGACTGACTGTCTTCACAAGGTGCCAGCTACTGGATGTCTCAGTATATTTAAATGAAGTTATGGTAACCTGGGGTTGATACGCAGTTTTAAGGAACAGAATAGTTTTTGTTTTATTTTGTTTTGAAAATATTACTTAGTGCTTCTCTTTGGAGGAGCTTACTCAGTATGGACCCAAGATTTTGATCCTAATCAGGCTAGTAAAGATGCAGAAACAGGTTTATACATATACACTGGGGAAACTAACATGGGAGCATGTCCTGAGCTGGACATAAACTGGCACCGCAGTTTTCACTAACAGACAGAAGCAGTGGGGGCTAGAAGAGAACAGAGCTGTGGAGAGGAAAAAGACAGAATGAGGCAATTGTAAGAGGTAAAAGTAATCTATAAATTCAATTTACGAGAAGCACAAAGCCAGCTTGCCTGTGCACTGAGCACCACTCCCCGCTACCTGAAAATCTGATTAGCTAACTTATTTTGTCTTCAGTGTGTGCCTGTTTGTTCTCCCAAGCCAGGTCTGGTTTTTGTTCTTCCTGCTTTGGAGGAAACATAAGTTAACTTTTCTCTGCTTGGATCTTGTTTTTGTATCTTCTATGACAAATACTTTGTGTAATATTAAAATTAAGTTACAAATAATTAACTGTTTATACAACTTGACGCAATAAGAGACAGACACCAATATTGCAGTTCTAACTCTTGAAGGATGAGTACTAGAAAAGAAATATCTATTAAGAAAAATGAAAACCTATTACCATGGTAATATTTCTTCTATTAGACTCAGATTAAAAAAAGATCAAATGTCATAAAGCAAACTATTTGTCTCTGAAAGTAGTTTAGAAAAGGATTTTTATGATAGAAGAGGCTGGGGTAACATTTAAAGTTTGGAATTTAGTTTGCTTTGATATGTCTCTAAATTCAAAGGGCTGGTCCCCTAGAAGGGTGGGAAATCTATTATGAAATGCTCATATGTCATCCCGTATAGTGCAGCCCAGCTGGGAGATTAATAAATATCATTAGGTGATGATGATAAAGAAGGCTTCAAACACAATGAAAACATGGCCTAGTGGGTCTTCCCAGAGTTAACCTGGATTTATCTTTGTGCTCTTTGAAGGTGGGTGGCATATACATCAGAACCCACCCCTCAATGCAGAGCAGGGTACCTGGAAATGGTAGGGCTGAGAGAGGGCCTGGTCACAACTGTGAGCTAGCCAGGAAACCCTAGCTCCTGCCCAAGAGTAGCAGGAATGGCTCCTCCCCAGGACTACCTAGCCTTAGTGGGAGTAAGAGGAGGGGAGAAGACTTTTATTTAGGGGTTCCTGCTGTCTTCTCATGTCATCTTCTGATGTATTCTCAAACATGAGGATACAATCTTAGGGTTGGTGTGATCGGACCTGTTGGATGGGTAGATAGTGATGACTCCTTATCTCCCAAAAGAGGAAGAACACAGACACAGCTGGACTCCTGAAAGGCTGAAGATGTCACTATAGTCCAGCCAATGGGTTCTATAGCTAGGCTTCTCACAATCTCCAGGGAGTGTGGTGACAGTTTAGGTGCCCAAGTCCCACCTCCAACCTTCCGAATCAGAATCTCCAACCTCATGCGATTCTGAGGTGCACCCATATTCATGATCTGACTTTACAGAGAAAGACCATGGGTTTGGAATGCAGAGCAGTCTCTTCCACACTTCAGAATCATACTCTCTGGGTGCTAAGTCTACAAAGGAAATTGTGAGGCTAGTTACGTGATCCATAAGGTGCTTTTAGCTCCCACAGCATGGTTCATTAAATCATTTACAGAACTCTTGCAGAGTTCAGATGAGACAACCGGAAAATAGAACCCTGATTCCAAGCTACTACTGTTTTTCAGGTCCTCTTCACACTGAAAATAATAAAAGTAAATATCTCAGCCCTGGTCAAACACAAATCCAATTTACAGGGGAGATAAAATATACTGTTCCTAAGAAGGATGACTGAAATTTGCCAGGGAAAATCCCTTCATATATACCAATACTGTGGTCTCCTATTCTGGAAAACCATGTATTAGAGATGTTATTTATATTTTAGAAATGAGAAAAGGGGTATGTGCACCAGTCTTAGGGTGGATTAATGTCACATTGAGATCTAGCCACATTTACTAAGGCCTTACCTCATGCTCATGAATGCAGCCAGGTTATTATTTTCTAATATTCCTAAAGGTCAACAAGAAACACAAGTCCAGAAGCGGGGGTTAGAGTTAGATGTCCCTAGGTTTGTCTTTCCTTGAGGTGGGCTCATGGCTTGCTTACTTGTCCATTGCCTACTTACTGATTTAAATCTCTACCCTGGTTCATTAACTCCTCACTCCTGTATCATCAGACTTCAGGCCTGACATGGTCTTTGGGCCTTTGTAGGCTAGTCCTTGCCTCTGATTCTAGTATTTCCTTTGTTCTTCTGATCCTGGCTTCCTCTTCCATCTTCCAAATCCCTTACCTCCCATGGTTCATACTTACAGGGTAAGAGGCAGTATAGCACGAGCCAGGGCTGGCCAAGGTGTTCTGCATTTTTTCAATTTAGTGTATTAGCCAGCAATCTACATTTTGCCAGGCAGCACTGTGATAAATATTCTACAGTTTACTGATATGAAGAAACTGAGAGACGGTTTCTATCACCTCCCTGTCTTTTCTGTGGGCTTGAGTTCTCTAGGGCTATCAGGAGTGTGAACTCAAGGGAAGGGTATGTCACTGTGGGGGGTCAGGCAGCAGACAAACCAACTGCAAGTGCAATTTATCTTCCTAAGTTTTAGGGTAAGCAAAATCTAGGAGGCAAAGTTGCAAATATCTGGAAGTCTCAAAAGGAAGGATGCTGGCTGTATTAAAGGAGTCATATCACTTGAGTGTGCCCATAAATACATGTGCTTATGCCCTATGTCTTCCTCTCATCTGAAAGCAGAGTCAGTCCTAGCATAACAACAGTTCCTAGAAGGCACTCATGAATCTCCTATTTCAGTTCATCAAAAAAGAAACAAAAACTCTAGTCATCAAGATTAGATTAGGGTGCCAGCAACAGCCTTTCCCAATAACCCTATTTTCTAGTGAGTAGAGGCAATACAGATCTGAAAGCTAACTGTCTATACCCTCTACCTGAGCACATTTTGGTTCACTGATTGACAAATATTACAGGGTTTCCTTGCTTTTTTCTTTCCATGGTCTCATGTGAAGCAAGTGTACTGAGATGGAACTGGAACCAGGCTTTAAGGGTAAGAAGAAGTAATTCAATATTGGAGAATTAAGAATTATGAGGCTAAGGAAATATGAGAAAAAAGAGACACAGAAGTCTGTGTGAATTGCTAGTCTTCATTTTTAAATGTTGACTCTCATATAGCTATTTGGCAGCTTTTAAGTCTTAGAAATGATAATTAAAGCAACTTAATATCCCTTTACCCTAATGAAGAACACATAACTTAATATACTGGAAATAACAGTCAAAATGTCTCATGTCAACCCACAAGAAATTGTTTAAGAATAGCTAAAGATTGATGTGAATAAGGAGATGAATACGAAGAAAGGAAAAGTAAAGCCAAGGAACATCCGGAAATGTTCCTACCAGTAAAATCTATTAGTCTCTACAACAGTGCCCAAGGGAACCTGTGAAAGCATGGTCTTACGAATCATTTAAAAGTGGAGTGGATTTGGCTCCTGGAATTATTCCATAAGGGAAACCTTGTATATGATGGAAATGGACAATAGGACCTAATGGGTTATTGTCATGTTGAAATGTCTGGCCTGTTCTCTGGAACTAACAGAAAGTGTAAGGGAGGTGGTCCATCAGGAATTGCTATGGTTGCGCAGATCATATACTACCAACATCTCTCCCAATAAAGGGGTACATTGGGGTCATAAGATTACACAAACTTCACCAGGAGCACACGGTCAATCTGCTATCATAGGGAGAGTAGTTACAGTGGCACCCCAGTTCATGAACTTAATTCTTTCCATGATTCTGGTTACAAATCAAATTGGATGAGAACTGAATCAGATTTCCCCGCTGAACCTAACCACTGAATTTGATTCCATTCTTGTTGAAAAACCAAACACCACTCTATTCTAAAAAATTTTTTTTGTGTTTTTCTATGGCAAGGTACATTTGATCTAGTTGTTAAATTTGCCATCATGACTTCCCTGGGTTTCAGTGCTCTCAACTGTAAAATGATGAAAATAAAACCATCTCTATTTACATCTCAGGTTGTCATAAAAAAACAAAAAGAGAATAGATGTAAAATGACCTTGAAATGTTACATATTGAAGAAATATAAGTGGTGCTGTTTTTTGGTGCTTGCCCATTTCCTATTACAATGAATGTTTTGTGAACTTTTATCTTTTTACTATTACCTTATAAATCTCCCTAGTAACTGAATATAAAAGCTGTGAAAACAAAGGTACTTCAAACATATTAACTGTGAATAATACCAAATCATTGGCAGACTCAGGAATGAGGAAGGAGAAAGGTCTCTTTTGGAATTATTATTAATAATTTAATGCTTTTGTATGATCTGCCTAGTTTCAGTATAAAATAACACAAATGAGGAAAGAAGAGAAAAAGATTAGATTTAGTACTTTCTATAAGCATAACCCTCACAATATTACCCCAATTCACAGGCAAGAAAAATCAAGTCTCAAGGTCACAGACCTAGTACAAGACAAGGTTTGGATACAACTCAGACCTGCAAGGTTCTAGTTTTATTGTACCATGTGGCATATTTTCAATTTTCATATGCTAATTTTGTTTTATTCCATAAACATACATCACTCATCTTATGGGACAATCAGATGATTTAACATAAGCTAAGCAAGCAAGTTGGAGTCAATGTTCCAAATGCCTTTGCAGTTATCCTTTCAGCTGTATGTGAGATACCAGTGTCAAAACAAGCACTTTGTCACAGCTGTTCTTTCTACCAACTACCCACTAGTCAATAAGGCACTAAACCCAGGAGTCAGTATGAAATGCCCAAGTGCTTCAGGTAGCATTGATTAAGGATTGGGGCTTGTTAAGAGCATAAAAAAAGAAAAAAGGCGTATCAGAAGCTATTTTTGACAAATAAAATGTACTAACATAACATTAGCAACATAGCATCTACCAAAACCTTTAAAGAAAAGAATCCTTGGCACATGCTAAGAGTTATACAAGTGCTACTATAAGCAAGAAACAGACAAAAGCTGCAAGCCATGAAGCTTTTAAAGACAAAATGGGTTTTTAATCTTAAGGCTATTTTTTCCACTAGTGTTACTGTTGTTTTTCAGCTATCCAGACAATACCAACTCTCCTGTCAGATATTTATTGAGTGTTAGAAATTTACAGTAAGTGGTATTATTATAACTATAGCAAACTGGACTACAGAAAGTCATGCTGTGTAACTCAAACACTAGATTTATTTAGGTTAGAAGGTTGACTTTAGGGAATTTGTCAGCAGAAAGAACCATGGTTTCTAACAATTTCTGTTTTTCAGAACCACCTACATCCAACTGTTACAGTGACTGAATGATAGGCAATTAGGTGACCTGTTACAATTGTTAAATTTGCTTTAAGGTCATCATTAGCTTTCTAAAGTACATAAATTAGAGAAAACACATGTCCTATAAACATCATATTATTCTGAAATGAATGGCCAAAAGAAATATATGAAAGCAAGGGAAATTCTTCTATCTTTGGTCTCCCTTTTCCTACTTAACTGAGTAGCTTCAATCAAACTTGTGGAAGGAATGACTAGGAATTGAATGGTGTAAGACTATCTATTGCTTAAGGACTCAAAGCTGCTAGCACTTAATTTATGCCCTTCTTTTTTGCTGGTTTTGAATACTGGTCTAGGAGTGTGAAGCAATGACCTTGGGGATGACAAGTATTAGCAAGCAAAAAGGCTTAGAGCAAATGATAAAAGTATAATTTTAATAGAATTTTTTCTCTACAAGTAAATGAGTTTTAACAAAAGAAGAATCCAGACTCTCTTACAATGATATGGATGAAAAGTAAAGGTAAGAACTAACCAACTCATTACAGTAATTCTTGATGAGGAGGACTCTGAGTTTATAAAGATTTTCTATACGTATAAATCCTTACCCCTGCTCCAAAGTACTGGGCTTTCTACTCTTCTGGTGCTCCAGGCAGCTTGGCTCACACACCTACCTGTTTGGCATGATTGACACAGTGCATGTACTGGTTAGCCAGAGCGGAGCAGCTGAGGGTCTGTTGGGTGTTCTCACGGTAACACTGGAGGATTTTGGTCTGCAGATCAGCACAGACTGGATGATACTCATACCGCCTGAAAACAGAAATAGGGAGTACTGAGGCAAATGGTCTTCATTCAGAATATAATGCCAGGTTTTTGTTTTTTTTTTAATCGGTACTGGAGATCGAACTCATGACCACGCGCTTGCAAGGCAGGCGCTTATGCTGCTGAGCTAGAATATAATGCCAAGGGAGGATATATAAAATGTTAAAGAAGATAAAAAGTGTTGCAAATTTAGGAAAGCACTTAATGAAATAATTTTCTTCCCATTTTAAAGAAACACCTCCAATTTTTTCCCATGATAAAAATGTACAGTAAATAAATTCGAAAAAAACTAGTTCCACTGGCTGATTCCACTGTAGGTTATTCTGGATACCATAACCTCCTCTCCTAAATCCAAACTGAAACCCAAACTCTATGAATGGTGGCAGTCCTGTGCATTCTGGGCCCCTGAGGCAGAAATCAGAGCCCTAACTCCTCTCTTCCATTCCCACATCTGGCAGGTCACAATGCTAGAGATCCCTACAGTCTGCTGCTCCTCCTCCATACCCACTAATTCCAAACTGCTTTTGTCCTAGATTCAAGTTAAGACTTCCAAACTAGTCTCTGTCCCTTGGCTTTTGTCCTCTATTCCTGTTACACATGTCTTCCACTGGGTTCCTTCTACTATGTAAATCGAAGCCTGTACCTCCCCTGCTACTTCTTGTAGAATACAAGGCAACAGGTACAGTTCCTGTTGGGGTTCCTGCTTCCTCTTGAGCATCCGTCCCAGCCCATACACTGCTGTAGCCTGCACATGTCACATTCAGGGTCACCTCACATACTTCTCAACTCTTTGTTCATGTTACTCATGACTTTGGGAAAACTCTGCCCCCAAACTCTACCCACACCTAAATATCAGGAAAATACCTACTCATCTTTCCATACCTAGCTCAAGTGTAACCTACTATAGTTTTCATTAGCTTCCCTCTCCCTGGTAGAGTCCATCATTCCTTTTAAAGTGATCCTCTGGTCCTGTATTAATGTCCCTCACCATGCATATGACACTGATTACAGTATGGTCTAGTGCAATTTATTAGCCTACATTTACCAGAATGCGAATTCCAAGAAGGATTAAGTCTTATTTTCTTTTTAACATTGGCTATTAGATACAGTATCTGTGTTATAGAAGTCTTGCAATAAATTTGCTGAATGAATACAAATAGGTAAAAGGAAAACAATAAAATTCCCTAGGTTAAAGTTCTGTAATTATATTTTTAAAAAAACTCAAATTTTAGATTATTCACAGTTAACATGCTATACTAAATGTAAATGTTTCCAAACAGCTCATAATATACACTTGAAAAATAATAAGAAAATAACTAAAATAAATTATATATATGAAAATAAAAGATGCCTGTTAATATGGTAGGAGAACTTGGATTATAAGAACTAAACACATACAAAAGAAAATACATAAAATTATCCCTTTAAGTCTAAGAATTCCCATTTTTTCAAATTAGTTCTGTTTAATACAAAATGCTCCAGTCTTTATCAGTTCTATCTTTGAATTTTAAATTTGTTATTTCCATGTAATCTTGAAATAGCATTATTTTAAATTTAATGGGTTCTACAAAACCCCTAGAGAACACAGGGGGAATATTTTCCATCAATATGGAAACCCCTGGGTGACAATTTGTCTCCTCATTACTTTTATCCAACATACTAAGCTAATATATATTTTGCCGGAATAGAAATGCAAACTATGTTACTGATCCTTCAGGGAATTTACTTCCTACTATGCTGTAAAGAAAGCAATTACAGGGGTTGGGGGGGAGTGTCCCACAAATTTTACATAATATTACTTTTGCTTTTTCATTCATTCATTACCTGCTTTGTCAAATACCTAAGAACAGAATTTAAATACAATCCCAGGAGTTTTGATTCTTTTTAAGATTTTAAAGTTTAGGTGTCTGTGAATGTTTCACAGTTAACATGCTATACTAAATGTAAATGTTTCCAAACAGCTCATAATATACACTTGAAAAATAATAAGTAGACTTCCATAATCCCCTACCATTAATATCAGCCTTTAAAAGGAGTCAACTGTATTTATAAAAACACAGGTACTGCTAACTAACTCATCATAGCAAGATCCATATCTGGATAAATGTCCAATATAATATATGACTAAGCATCAGGTCAGCTGAATGTAGCAAAGATATTTTCTAATGACTTTAACCGTTCACAGGAAAGCAGAATGAGATTCTATCCTAAGTGTTGACAACCCACCTTGTCTGTAATGTATTCTAGATTTATTTTATTATTTTTTTTCTTTTTGAGATAGGATTTCAAAAAGGTAGTTCAGGCTGGCCTTGAACTCACTTTGTAGCCCAGGGTGGTCTTGAACTAGCAATGATCCTTCTGCCTCAGCCTCCCAAGTGCTGGGATTACAGGTGTGCACCACTACGCCTGGCTGTATCTCAGATTTAAATGTGGGGAAAACAGGATGGGATGAGAAAGAATGACAAGAACAACCCTCACCAAATACATGGGTTTTCTCCAGTAATATACAGGAAGTAGAAGCACTAAAGTGAAGATCTGCACATTAAAAAGAAGATATATATGTATGTGTATAATGTTTTTCTTTTATAAAGACAATTTTGCAAGGAGATGATTCATATAATAGCCTGGACTCCTTAGAAATAGGTAATGGAAGTTATAGAGAAAGAAGTAATATAAGTTATACAGAAAGAGATAATGTAAGCTGTATATAAGGATTTACCTTGAGTTGCATTATTAGTCATGCATGTTAAAGTACATGAGTTATCTATGAGTTGAAATCTGACAAAATACACTTTTATCACCACAGATCAGTATTACTACTTGCTTCTAGAGGCCTTGATTTCCGATCTGGTAGTCTGTTCTTGGTGTGTGTCGGGGTGAGGGTGAGGGCCGGGTGGGTGCAACTATCATCTGAAATCCTTTTTGTACATATTTTAACCTATATTGATGATTAGATGGAAAGGAAGGGGAAGATCAGTGGAAATCCACATAATTGTTCCCCAGTTCCTAGAGAAGACTCTGGTACATTTTTCTTGGATTAATCTGCAAGGATAAAACCCTGCCTTTGTATTGATCTACAATGCTTGTTATGCTGTCCTAATGTACTCTTTTCACTTTGGGAAAATGCTAAATGAGATTACCATCTAACATTAGAAGGCCATAAAGCTTAAGCTGTGGCACCTTCCAATGAGAAGAAGGATTTCAAAGACATTTCCAATATACATTATTACAAACCCTCTGTATAATCATAGAGTCAGTGATGGACTTTTATTGACTGCTTTCATTACTACTGATGGAAAAAAGCCACAATTAGGCAAAAATAACAAAAGGCAGAATTTCAAGATACATAAGAAGGAGCATTAAATCTGAGTTGCAAATGACATTTAAACAATTTAATTTCATTATATATTAAGAAAATTCAACAAAGAGATGGTGAATGACAATGAAAAGAACAAGATTAACTAGAGATCTGGAGAATTTGAAACAATAACAGGAAGATAAAACAATTACTAAAAACAAATTTAGCCAAAAGCAATTGGTAGACTAGACAAACCTTTGAAAATACACATCTATAAAATACAAAAAAACCCCCCCACCTCCCCCCCGAAAAAAAACCAGTTGCAGTCACTTGAAATTACTGAGGAACCCATGCCATGTACGTCTCTTTTTTATTTCCTTGTGTTCTAAGATCCTGTCCTTATTTCTATAAGCACTAGCAACTTCCTTCAAATTGACCCTTTCTGCAGAGGCTCTAACAGCCAAGGATGTTGATAACAGTGGTAAGGGCAGAAACAGTACCAAAGACTTGATCCAAGAACAAAAATCAAAAGAAGCACTTCCGGTAGGTATTCAGTAGATGGCAAAAGTTTTTATTTTGTGCTAATGTTTACTGCTTAGATTCACTTAAAAGGCATCTAAGAAAATATATTGAAGTATATTACACTGACAGGTCTGCTGTAGAAACCTTAGGAAAAGAAAGAAAAATATAAAAATATATATTTAGGTGAGAACAAAGAAAAGTATAAAAGTATACACTTAGGTTGTTTTTAATTTTCCAGTGCTTCAAACAACCTGGCGAGGGGTAAAAATCATTATTGCCATTTTAGGCAATACTGTATTATTGCCACTTTCTTGTAAGTTGAATTAATTGATCAATGTGAAATGAAAACATTTTTGGTAATAAGGCAAATTATGCAATATTCAGAACTGCCCTCTTAAAACTCTCCTCTAAATACAGTTATATGTGGTTATCTGTTTTATAGTTTTCTGTTGGTTTCACTGATGTGTCTTTTATTTTCATGTCTTAGTTTCTTCTTTGATTTGAGTCTGAGCTTTAAATTCAGAGAAAACTACTTTCCCATCATTTTAGTTCTGCCAATAAATATGGCAAGTATAATAAGGTGACTTCAGAGCAGAAAAAATATGGATATAGCTCTTCTCACACCACTCTCCACTCAGAAGACAGAAGAAGCCATGTAATGACAATCACTTAGCTGCCACAACTTCAGAAGCTCTGAAGAATACAAAAGTCATTCACTACGTGTACAGACACACACAAAAAAGGACCCTTTCCCTAGATTTGGACCCTGAGAGAGTACCACAGGTACTATAGTGAAATACTAGGAAGAGGGAATGAAAGAGAAAAGGATGAAGGGAAGGAGAGAAAAAGAGAATTAAAGTGAATGACTAGTGCTAAAATGAAAATTCTGATTTTTTTTTTTCGTTGCCAGGAATCAAACTCAGGACCTCATGCTTGCTAGGTGGGTGCTGTGCCACTGAGTTATATCCCCGGCCCCTAATTTTTTTTTTTTTAAACAAGGTCCACTAATTCATACTCTTGAGGTCAGGGTGGATCTCTTAAAGCCCTGTCCAACACATTAAAAGCAGGCATACAACACAGCTGTGGGGTCTTTAATTTCTATGGCTCTTCATTTTAAAAACTATGGCTTTTTTTTAATTTAAAAAGGCTCTTATTTTATTTTGTACTAAACTGTTCATTAGATGTTAAGCCCAGTGGCTGGATTTCTGCTTTTCTTTTAAAATGCAAAACTAAAGCTACCGGGCACATGGCCATTGTTTAAAATGATGTAATAGCTCACTCGTGTCCCTTATAATATATAAGAAGCTATTAGAAACTGCAATACAAAGAAAGAAAGTATCTAAAATGTATTTATCTTCTACTGAACTTTTAAATTTTACCTCATATTATAGCATATTAATATTAGCTTTCAGAATAAACTGTAAACAGCCTCTTTCTAACAAAACAACTCAATTTCAAGCTTTCCTGACAGTCTTAATAACTATTAACCATTTCATTAATGAAGTTTCTATCAGAACTATAATCAAATTTCCATAATTATACTTTAGAAGCCAAATATCTCCAAAAAGTGCCTGCTTTCCGTTTCCACATACATTTTGATACATGACTTAAAAAAAAAAATACAACTGAAGACTAACTGCATAGACAACTATTACTAACACAATGAATACTATCTGCTATGTTGTCTACCATCATAACACAAAAAACGTTAAAGGCCATTACTGTCATCAGATAGGAATGTTGACCTCAAGTACACCTGCTGAAGAACTTAACTCAAGGAACTAGTCAAGCTAACACCAGACTACCACCCATTATGAGTGCTGCACCATTTAAACAACAAACTCCACTTGAGTGATACAAAGAAAGTCATCTTTGGCTAGAAGCACAACTGAGTGCAGTGAGTCTTCTTATCTGCAGACTTAACCAATCTGAGAAAAATATTTTAAAAATTCTGTCATACTGAACTTGTAGACTTTTGTTTTCATTCCCTAACAATATAGTATATAAGCATTTACATTAATTCAGTATTATAAGTAAGCTAGAGATGATTTAAAGTATCCAGGAGGACCTGTATAGGTTATATGCGAATACTAAGCCATTTTACCTAAGAGACCTAAGTATCTGCAGATAATTGGTGTCCTCAAGGGTCCTGACACCAATTGCCTGTAGATACACAGAGATGACTATATACAGATTTCTATCCTGAAAACTCCTGACTTGAAAGGGCAATATCCATCTGAAAATACTTTAATATTTAATATTTTAATTTTAATCTGTTGGCTTTGGAAAAAGATGTCAGCATCACACTCAATCTGAATCCACATGACAAAGGTGACCTACCTATAATACAAGGTGGAAGATGAAAGCGCAGTCAGTCTTCCTGCAGATTTTAGGACCTTAAATAAAAGTCCTAAATCCAGGAAAATCCCAAAGAAATGACTTTTGATCATCTATCCCAGCCATAATGAGCACTGCAGTCCTGGTAATAGCCATGTGCTCCTTCACTGTTCTTACACCAATTGACCTTCAGATCTTATCTATGTAAGTGCCAATATGGAAAACTTTCCAGTTTTGCAATATATTTTTATTTCTTATTCAGTAATGTTGGGTACTTGAAAATGAGGGGGCAGACAGGGGAAACTAAGGAGGAGAGTGGAATTTAGTGTATGTGCTGCAGAAGCAAGCACAGAAGAGTGGAATTTAATAGCACCTAACCACATGACAGCAGATATGGCAGGTAGTCAACAGAGAATAGCATATGCTGGCACTATGGGACTCGCCTGATAGCTAGTATTCTTTCTGGGGAGGCAACCCTTATTCTACCCTTCACAAGGAACTCTCTGCACCTTGCTAGTCGCACATAAGTTGGGTAGAATCCTGTTGTATGGGCTCACGCAACAAAAGCAAAGAGTGGGACAGTTCTTGCTCCCTATTGAGGGCCTGAGTTAGAAAAATGGTACTGTTCTCTGCTGAGTCCCCAAAGAATGAGGGACTGTTTCTTTGTAAATAATCTCTTAAAATGAGGTGACATAGAAAGGCTACAAGCAACTTAATGCTAATAAAGAAAAATATTGGTTCCAAAAATTTTCTCCAAGTAATAAATAATGCCTTTCACAAGAAATGTCATTCATTTATTTAGGTGAAAAGTATTTGTGAAGTCAGGCATCTGGTGTGGGGTAGAAAAAACAATTAGCTGGCTAATTTTCATTTTCCACCACATTGGGGTATTCTTGACTCATATTTGGGCTATATACATTATAGTTTTTACTTCTAAATAAGAGATAAAATGTAACTCTTACTTATAAAAAGATATCTGGAATAAGGGGTAATAATTAGATAGTCTAGGAACCCAGAATATATTGATGTCAATATTAACTCAATCTGCAGGTCCCTGAAATCAACGTCTAGACCATATCTTGTTTAGAACAACTAGGTACTAATGAAATGCTTTTTTTTCAAGCTCCCAAAGTTTTCTCATCTGGCCAAATTCTATAGTTATTGCACTGCACAACAGAGGCTTTGTTTAGAGGTACAAGCTACCCCTCTTTCCTTTCTTTCTTAACAATGTTTGGAAAATTGCTTAATAAATGTCAAGCAGCATGTTATAACAAACAATAATGTCTGAGACACAACAGCAGTTTCTGCAATGTATCCCAAGTAGAAATATGACATGACCTCCTGCATGCACATAGTAGGAATAGAAGAAAATCACAGTTCACTGGAGTGGTTATAACCACTGCTATGTTTGGACAAGTATTCTGTGTCCTTTCATAAGATCTGCAAGCAGTGGAAGAAAGAGATATTCAGGCTACATATTACATTTTAATCTCCAGAGGATGAACCACTGTGTGATTGAAACCAAGTAATGTTACACACTAAATTGTTGCTATTTGAGTATCTCAGTAATAGAATATTGTAGTTTCAGGGCCAAGAGAAAAATTATTATTAAAGAAAAAAATGACATTTATTCTCTCTTGACATTATAAAATAACTGTTTAATTAGACTTGTTAGAAAATGATAATCATAAGCATATATAATGCATTGACCTTAGATTTCTTTTCTTTAAACATGTGTATCTATATAACATACTGAACTTAAGCTGATACAAATTCAAAGCTATTTATTTTAGTTCCAAGGTTTCTGAGTTATTTCCGATCCCTCATGCTGCTATTTCAGAATGCTCATAAACTTGGGATTATGAGTAGAATATATGCAGGTTGGTTGGTTCATTCATCCATCCTTTCACCCACTCAGTCACACATACAACAAGTATGATTAAGCCACAGACAATTATTAAGCATTCATTATGTGCCATCCATGGTGACAGGTGCTGAATAAGATGTGATCTTTGATGACAGCTAGCTCATCAAAGGCTCATAGTCTGGGGGAGGGCATGGGATACAGGTGTATGCTAGGTCTTAAAATGAGATCAAAAAGTAATAATGTTATAAACATGGGTCTAGGCAAACAGAGGTCTGGTTTTGGATATGAAGAGAAGAGAAGAGATCTATCACTAGTGAACCCAAATTTAGGGCTGACCTCAAGATTCTCTTAAATCAAACATCAAACCAGCAGAAAGATCTGTGTACTGTATCTAGACCTCCGAGAGTTTGACCTTGGGTAATGAAAACATCCATAACCTTGTGACTGTAAGCCTTATAATCTCACTCCCTCACCATGGTTTTTCCTTGGACAAATGTTCAGGGTCTATGTTCCTGACAGGTGTTAGCACAGGTTTGGTTTGGAAAAGTGGGAGTAGCTGTGTGCAGTAATAATTTGAGTCAACCAGAGAATCCATAAGGAAATAATCAGAAGCCAGCAGCCAAGTTTCATCCCTATCAACAGTAAGAATGCAGAGGTATTCCAGTTGCAACTCTAGGCTCTGATTTTCTCCCTTTCCCTTTTCCTTTCCTTTCCTTTCCTTTCCTTTTTCCTTTTCCCTTTTCCCTTTCCTTTTCCCTTTTCCCTTTCCTTTTCCCTTTCCTTTTCCCTTTCCTTTTCCCTTTCCTTTTCCCTTTCCTTTTCCCTTTCCCCTTTTCCTTTCCTTTCCTTTCCTTTCCTTTCCTTTCCTTTCCTTTCCTTTCCTTTCCTTTCCTTTCAAATCAGTATTGGGGATCCAACTCACGACCTTGTGCTTCCAAGGCAGGTGCTTAAGCCGCTGAGCTAAATCTCCGGCCCCTTCCGGTTGCAACTCTAATTGCTATGTCTTGGTAGAAAGATTCTGGCAATATCATTTTCAATTGGTGTGAACAGTCCTCTTCAGCTTTCATTTACCCTAGTAGGAGTCCTTTATGTAACCACTCTATTAAATATTTTAGTACTGATGTTGCCACGAAGAAGAAAACCAGCTTAATTTGGCCCTGTATCAGTGTCTAGAATTGGAGGCAAAAGGGAAATGAGGAACTGAGATCAATTGGGAAAGGTAAAAGAATCCTAGGAAGCAGAATAATTTACCAAAATTAGAGGAGAATCTTACAGGAGAAAGAGAAGTCATGAGCTATCTTCATTCAGGTGGACAGAAACAGAGGAACTAACTGAGATACCACCTAATTCATTGGAAAGGACTTCATAAAGAGGAGACTGCAACTTCTAGACCAGGAAACTAATTTTCAAAGAAAATTTTTGTTCCAAGTTCCTGAAAGGGCACTATTCCCTTCATCACTCATTGTTCCTAGAGGAATTCCTATAATTCAGAAGAAGGAGAACCTTAAATAGCCAACAATAGGTATCCTCATGATAGCCAAAGAACAAGGCACCAGTCTTGGCAAAGGCACCAGTCTTCCGACAAAGGATATTTGCAATGAACCTAAGATTTGAGAAAATGTAATGAATACCATAACTTCCCTGAGATAATCATTCCACATTTGGAAAAGTATTTACTTCATAGTCTCTTTACTGTATATCATGTTTTACCAACAATTTGTGTAATAGCACAGCATCACAGAATTTTCCTGTTGAGCAATATAAAAGCAGCATAAGAGTGGACTTACAGTAGCACACATTCACGCTAAGCTATTTTTAGGTGATTTATAATTTTTCAAAAAGAGTTATCCCTTGGGATGAGTTTTTCATGCTCATTTTTAGTGGAGGGAGATTTGGGTAGTGAGTTTGGTGAACTCTCATTTGAATTGCTCACACAAAAAACACAGTACCCCTCCTCTTCCCTACTATGATTAAATTTAAGAGAATTCATTTAATACCAAGTCAAGAACAGCTTAATTTTTAAAAATTCAGAACTGTCACATATCTCAGTGAGGACTATGACATATTCTAAAAAGTGAGGCTAAGACCAAAATTTAAGTCTGTAGTGAGAGAGTGTGTTACATTAATTTAGGCATACTCTTTCTTCCACTACATTTTAAAAGCAAGATCCAAATACTGGATACACATTGGAGGGAATGTGTTTGGCTTCCTTAACTGAAAGAACTGCAAATGTATTTATTTTAGTGACAAGTAAAAGGGAAAAAAAAAATACCCAGACTGATTTGTCCTTTAAGTGTCAGAGTGTTGAAAATGAGCAGAGCAAGCAATAGTTGGGAAGAGGGGTACAGAGAAGCCTTCTGTTTATCTTCCATCCCTTCTGATTGCTCCAAGGGGAGAACGCTCAGACACTAGTCTTGGAGAAGGAAAATCCCCACGGATGCAGGGCTGCTGGACAGAGAGAATACTATGTGCACATCACAGTTGTGACTACTGGATAGGGGATGATAAAGGATACGTGGAACAAAAAAGAGGAAGGGGATACTAACTGAACCCCCAAGAGACTTATCATTTATTGGTGGGCAGGTAAAAAAGAGACAATCTAGACATCAACAATATACAGACTTGTCAGTAAATGCTTCTACAAGAGGGTCTGAGGAAGGAAGCAATCCTTTCTATTTAGGGATAGTCTGGGAAGTTCATGGGAGAAAGGAGGCAGGATTTAAAAAGCTCTCCAAGTGAGCAGCAGGACCCCGAGAGATAGAAAGGGCATTTGTGAGGGCCTGTGTGAGTTAAGGTCCACGTTTTGACAAATTCTGCATGTTTGGGGAACTCAAGCTTAGTGGAGGGCCGGAAAGGGAAGAAGTAGCACTGAGAAGGAAGGGACTGACACACAAAGTCTTTCAATAAAAGATGGCATGCTCAGGTTGTATTCCACAGCTGACGGTAAGCCATAGGCCTTTTTCAAAAATGGTAAACTTATATAATGGTGCCATTTTAGGAAATTAATCCAATGTGAATGAATCAGGTGGACGGAAGTGGAGATTCACTGGCTAGGTGATTGATGGATAAGTACTCAGCTATAAAGATGAAATAGGTTGACAAGAATGGGAGGACATGGTAACTGACAAAATATTTGGCATAGAACAAAAAGGACCAGGAGAATTGCACAGTGGGTTGGGCCTTAAGGATGTAAAGACTGATGGTGCTACCTGCCTGTAAGCCCAACTACTCAAGAAGCTACCTCAAGAGGATTACAAGTTCAAGGGTAGCCTAGGCCACTATATAAGACCCTGTCTAAAAATTTAAAAATAAATAAAAAGGAATCCAGATGTGGCTCAGGATAAAGACACTGGGTTCAATTTTCACTACTACAAAAAACAAAAGAACAAAACACTGAAGGTACTCAAGTAATATCAAGAAGCCCAAGAGAAATGAGCTCACCTCTCAATAATCTAGAGTGTGAAGCTGGAGCTCAGGCTGAGGTCAGGGCTACAATCACATACAAGCCCTTGCAAGACATGTGGGAACAGCTTTGGAAGTGACAAAGAAAGAAGATGGGATGTGAGAGAACTAAGCATGAAGAGGAGCAGAAACATAATGCAGTGTCAGCAGGCTAAGGAGACCAGAGTTTCACGACAGAGGACAGTCAAAAGGAATGAAGTCTGATAAAAGGCTTTGGGAGGTGATTCCTAGCAATATGGAGAAAGAATTTCAGTATAGTGTAGCAGGCAGAAGCCAGACAGCAGGACACTGAAGAAAATGGCTACTAAGAATGGAGGCAGGGGGATTAGCCATCTTCACATACACTCAACACTATGGTGAAAGAAGATGAGGAAGACCGGACATCCCCGTAACAGTTGCTTTATAAGGCCTATCTGACAATGGCAAAATAAGAAAGAGAAGCATGCAATCTGGTCAAGGATGACTAGAAGGAATCTCAGGTAAGATGATGGAAGTTCCACAGGCTGTAAGGGGATGGGAGGCTCCAGCAGTGAGAGGACAGCAAACATCTTAGAAAGACAAATGAAGGCAGGATGGGCAGTGAAAAGAAGACAGAGGGAATGCTGAGCTGGAGGCAATGACATTACTAATAGATTTGTAAAATAAAAGATTTATATGAAAATTTACATGTAGATTAAAGAATGAAGGTGTGCTCAGATGTTGGGCAGTCAGAGCAAACTGTGTAAAAACAGGTGAGTTTTTAAGTCCTTAAAAGAAAGACAAAGAAGTGTAGGGAGAAAGTTGTGGTTGAGGCTCAAGCAGGAAGTCCACAGTGAAGACTATTGAAAATGAGGCTGATGAGATGGGGGAGGTGTGGAAGGAAATGGTTTGCTGGGTGGGAAACCTCAAAGGCTAGATGAGGGCAGAAGTCCTTCAACATAAGCCTGCTCCTGAGAAAAGGGAGCAGCTCAGAGCTGCAGAAACAGTGCAAGTTGGAGGGAGGTCATGGTGGCACCTGTGCAGGCATGGGGACTCCATCATGGACATGCTCAATAGTAGCAATGGGGTCCTGGGTTTTTCATCTGACTTTCAAGTTGTCCTTCCACTACGCAGCACATACGTTTACAAATACAAATATATCCAAGATAGTAGAGGTGAACATACGGCATGCATGTTATTTTTCTCTTAAGACAAAAGATGTTAATTTAAGAGCTACTTTTTCTAAAATGAAACTTCAGTACTCAGATTTAATTGTAATGTTGGCAGTTTGCAACGAGTAAATGGGTTGTGGGCTGCAGTTTGGGCACTCATCTCTAAAGCTTTGCCATCACTGGTCTAAGGCATTATATTGTGTATTTACTGACAGCCACTGCTTCACACTGTACCATAGGCCCAATATCTTCAGTTTAAGTTTCTTTCTTGTTCTTCAAAATTGATGTGCACTAAAATTAATGACGTTCTCATGGTTAATGAAAAATGGACAAAGCTTGACATAAGCTACATTCAAACAATAAGAGCTTATACTTATTCTGCATAAGCTCTTGATACATACAAATTCAATTTAAAATCTATGGCATTTACATGCAAAAATATACCTGAAAAAATACACAATTATAAATAGCAGTGTTTCTAAGGATAACTGAATAGGTAAATCACAGTTAAAATTTATTTTGCATATGGCACTTAAATTTTCTATCATGTGCATATATTGCTTATAAAGAAATGACCTTTAAAAGGTCAAAGGCATATTATTTTATGTGTGTGTGTATACGTGTGTGTGTGTGTGTGTGTGTGTGTGTGTGTATTTGTTTTATTTTTATTTTTGTTGTTTCGAGGCAAGGTCTCAATATGTCGCTCAGGCTGACCTTGAACTCACTATATAACCCAGGCTGACCTTGAATTCATGGCAATCCTCCTGCCTCACCCTCTTGAGGGCTGATACTATAGGTAAGAGCCAACATACCAGGCAATTTTTTTTGTATGCTCTGAGAAATTGCTATAAGCACTTGTCTTCTTTCTGGATGTCTAGCCACTACAATTCCCAGTGGGAAAGCCATTTCCAGGGATTGTGTAGCACTAACTAGAAAACTAAAAATTAAATCCAGAGATACCAGATATCAAAATCCACATGCAAGCATTACACAAGGACAAAAATGTAAACCAGGAAAAATTTCACAATGCCTTTATACATATCAAGTTCAGCATTCAGTACAAGTTCAGCACAAGACCTTTTCCTGGTCTAGTATTTCAGTAATCTTGTGAGAAAAAAGTCAGAGAAACTGTTGAATTATCGAAGTCATGGTCAAGGACACTGGTAGTAAAGTACAATGTAAAACTGAAACACCTAGATGCTTTTTCCAACCATGAAATTCTTTCATGCTGGTCTCTTTTCTGTCTTTTTAACTGATTTCTGTCTATCTATTTTTGTCTCTTAATTGTAAATAATTTACAAAGCTCAGATCTTTGCCCCTCTTGTCCTTCCAAGGTTCCTGGTAGAGTTATTTTTCCTTCTTTGGGGTTCTTCTGCTCTGTGTGTGACTAAACTGGCTATCTAGTCTCCACACCAGCAGCAGCTTTCTGAGCAGAGGCTTCACTGCACTTCAATTTTTTTGTAACACATGTGGATAGTAATTTTCCCATCCAGGCCAGCTAGATCTGATGATTCACTTAGAATCCTTGAACTTCCAAGATCTCTACACTAAGCATCATTTGGATATGTTTATTATTTCCATTATTTATTCAAATAAGATTTCCTTTCATTTTTTCATCAATAGCAATATTAGCTCATCATTTTGCATTAAAGTTTATTTTTTTTTGCTATTAACATTTTATAACACATGAAGTCATTGAGATTATTAGTTCTTCCTTGGAAATGATTTTTACTGTCAATTCTTCCTCAGTTTCCTGACACCGTCCTCTCAGCTACCACATCCTATGTCAGCTGCCTCCTTTCATGCTCACCAACATGAATTCTATGTGATAGCTTGCAAAATCCAACCTTTCCAGGGAGTCAACTGGGATTTGCTCTTCACTTATACTCCATAAAACCTAATTTTACTTCCAAATATTTTTCTTATCCTTTGCTTCCTCAAAAGCTACTACCCGTGGTAGGAGAAAAAAAAAAATACATACCACTGAAACTTCTTCTACTAAACCCCTATTTACCTATTCTGGCCTCAAAGTGAAGCACAGATGGTGACATTTGCAAAGTTGTTTTCAAACACAAACTAATATGAACTGGTATAACTGCCAAAGAGCACAACTGCACATATTCCTACTGTCCATTTCCCAAGCAATGTTACAAAATTATAAAACCATTTTCTGAATTGATTTTATTTTTCACTCATGGATAAGGGTACTACTCACAGCAGTGAGAAGTTTCCATGGGAATTAAATTCATTTCCAAAGGTTGAACATGAAGGTTTAAAAAAAATGCTTATACAACATAAAAATTTTGTACAAAATGCCCTGCGCATGCTTGAAACTCACAGCATTACAAATATTAACTTTGTATTTCCCATAAGTTGCTGGAAATAAGATAGTCTTTTTGTAGTTGAGAAACAGATAGATTTAAGAAACTGGTATAGAGAAAGAGAATTAAGGAGATGAAGTGCTATTTAACAATGTTTCATTTGCAGTATCAAGCACAAGTAATAACATATGATCACACTACTAATTTTTGGCAGTACACTATGAATTCAAGTATTTGTTAATTTTTCTTAACATTTGATACATTAAATATAAAACTTAGAGTAAAATATATCTTTAAAATATTTTGAAGCTAATAAAAGTGAAATGTTTATACAAGGGTATGAGCACACTGAACTATGTCTGTATATGGAACATATATATAATAACTCTGCAATTTTTAAAAATTTAGTGTTTCTCTTTCTACTCTGATTAACTATTCTGTATTGATGTCATAAAAAGGCATTAAATTCAAACACATCTTATAATCTCATCCCCTTGAGTTACTTAAATGGATTTAAAGTATTTTTCAGATAGGCAAGATTTAGCAAATTGGCTTAACATCTTAGGTTGCTTTGAAATTTAAAATGAACAAGATCTAATACAAAGTATGGAAAGCAACAGTCTACTATACAAATTCTCCAATGACTATGATCATACTTGAGTATTTCAGAGGTGGAATCTCAGTGATTCTCAAATAAAGGCACAATGATGTATTACTGCAGAACCAAATAATGCATTTCTCAATTCATGTCTGGACTGGATTTACCAGGCTGAGCTCCATTAGTTTTACATCTCCCTACGGGTTCCAATTCAGCAGTATTAATCTATGCCATTACACACAGCCCCAATCTACAAATGTCTGCCTTATGAATGTCCCTTAATACAGCTTTCCAGCTAAGTGTTTCTGGAGAAAAATCACAAAACTAAGGAAACTAGAATCACTATAAATTCATAAACAAGAACTAAATTCTGCTTATGCTAACTGCATTTCTGTCTTAAATTCCCTCTGCTTCACATTATTATGATTATTCATATTGCCAACCTCCTCTGAGGTCTCATCCCTTTCCCCTCCTTTTGCCCTTGGCTAATGATTTGATCTCTTATTTCCCTGACAAAAATAGAAACAAATGGTAACTTCCTCCCCTATCCACTGTAAGACCTGGGACTGCACCCATCTTCTCCTTTTCTATAGTTTTGAGGAAGAGTATTTTTTGTAAAGAAAAACAATCTCTGCATATGCATCCAATTTTTACATTCCCCTAGTCCCCTTCCCTTCCTACCTCTGCCATCTAGTAGAATTTCTTCTCTTGGTATCTTTAACTTCCACTCTACAAAGACATTTTCACTGGCACTCTACCATTGTCTAGAACAATGCAACCCAGCACAATTTTCTGCAATGATGGAAATGTTCTAATCTACCCTGTCCAGCACAGTGGTAGTAGCTATAGGAGGCTACTGAAGTCCTAAAATATGACTAGTGAAACAAAAATGAGTTTTAAATTTTACTTTAAGCCTAAACTGTCTTCTAGTGCTACTAGAAACCACATTATTGAAAGTGCATCTAATAATTTCTATCCTGACAATGGCTACCTCTACTTCTTTACCATCTATCCATTCCCTTCTATCTATACCAAAGTGGTTTTCAGTCAACCATCCAATGCTAGCTAGCCCTCTAGGTGGCCTAATACAGTGACTTTTATTAAGCCTAGTATAGGTCTGACCAACACAGACTTGTTCCAATACAAAAGTCCACTTTTGAAAAAGAGGAAAACCTTTTTCCTGGCTTCAATAAAATGCCATTTTCATGCTCTTCCTCCTAGCTTTCTGGCTTGTATTCCAAATGATCTCTAAATGTCAGAGTCCATAGGGTTATGGGCCTGGAGGTCTTTCCTCTCTCCTCTCTCTACAGGTATCTAAACCATTCTCCTGGCTTTAAATGTTATCCATGTGCTGGAAGCTATCAAATTTGTACCTCTAGTCCAGTGCTCTTGTAAGGTGTTTCCTACTGCTACTGCAGGTCTTAAAAGTACCATATCTTTGAAACTGAACTCTTAATTCTTTCCTCTGACTCCGATTTGTTCTTTCATCCCCATTTCAAAAATGTGTGTATCAAATCAAGGAGTCCTTGACATTACACTTCCTTTCATTCCCAATTTCCAATCTGGCAGCAAGTCTTCTCAATTAAAAGCCTAGATAGACCTGGAATCAACTCATTTTTCTCTATTACCGTTATTCTAGTCCAAGCCACCATAACTACCTGCCTGAAATACTTCAGTTGTTCACAAAGTAATCTCCTGATTTTCATTCTCAATTCTCCACCCTCATCTTTACTGCAATTCATTAACAAAGAGATACCCATAGTGCTCTTTTAAATGACATATTTGATCTTATAACTCCTAGGTTACCACTTCAGCCCTTTAAAGACTTCCCATTTTTCTCAGAACAAAATCCAAAATAATAATTATGTTCTGGCCAAGACCGGTGACTCCAAGCAGCCCAGGAGGTCAGTGCACCACTTGGGTTTTGGTAAGCAGTCGGAAGCTGCATAGTGTGACCTGAAGGCCTGCACAGCATACTCCACCTACCTGTGCAGCCTAGGTGCACCGCTTCGAACTTGGTAGAACATGGCCCAGCAACCCCAAGCAGCCAGGGAGCCTTGGTGTGCTGTTTGGGTCTGCGTATGGCCCTGTGCAGTGACCCCAAGTAAGTGGGGGAGCTTCAGTGCACCTCGTGGCATGAGCTGAAGGCCTGCACAGTGTACTCCACCTAGCAGTGCAGCCTTGGTGGCCACCTGGGACCTGGTAGGACCCTACCCAGAGACCCCAAACAACCGAGGAGCCTTGGTACACTGTTTGGGTCCTGGTAGGGCCCTATTCAGTGACCCCAAGCAGCTGAGAAGTTTTGGTGCACCACATGGCACAAGCTAAAGGCACGCACAGCATATTCCACCTGGCCATGCAGCTTGGTGGCCACTCGGGACCTGGTAGGTCCCTGCTGAGTGACCCAAATCAGCCAGGGAGCCTCGGCATGCCATGTGGAGCATGTTGAACATCTGGGCATACTCCACCCATTTGGGAGCCTCAGAGAGCTGCTGGGGACCTGGTATGGCCAACCTAATGACTCAGTTGGAGAAACCCCTTCTAGTACAGACAGCCATCCTCAACCCAGGAAATAACTGAGATTTTGCATTCAGTTGCCCCAGGGCAATACAGGAAAATGACAAAACAAAAGAGCAAAATGCAATCTCAAACCTCCAACCCATCCCAAACTAGCATAGGAGACATGGACGTAGAAGAAAGTGTAAGTCACACACTTGAAACTTCTCAAATGATAGCAACTGAAGTAAAGAAACAACTCCATAAAGCTGTAAGGGAACTCAGATCAGAAATAATCTCCCTGGTAAAACAAGAAATGATAAATGCAATGAAAGAAATGCTGAACAACACATCTAAAGAAGACAGTTAAAAAACATAGAGGAGCACTACAAAATGATGGAAACCTTGAATTAACAATATAAAAATGAATTAGAATGCATGAAACAGATTCAAAGAGATATGCAGGAAATCAAAAATTCTACTGAAAGCTGGCAAAACTGCCTCAATGAATGTAAAGGCAGACTTTCAGACCCTGAAGACAAGATTGCAGCTAGTGAACAGGAAAGGAAAGAACTTTTTAAAATAACAAGGAATCAGAAAATAACAATTCAATGGTTACAAGACCATGCAAAGAAAAACAAAGTAAGTTTGATAGCTGTAAACAAAAAAGGTGACAACACAAATGATATAACAAGACTATTTACAGAAGTAATAGCAGAAAATATCCCAAACATGGAGAAAAAACTGACATACAGATCAGTGAAACATACAGGACACCAATTAGCCATAACCAAAATAAATCTACACCTAGAAATATAATAACCAATACCTCAGAAATTCAACATAAGAACAGAATATTAAAAGCTGTTAGATAAAAAAAACAAATCACCTATAAAGGAAAGACAGCAGACTTCTCAACACAAACAATCAAGTCAAGAAGAGCATGAAGAATTTCAAATCTTAAAGGAAAATGACTTCCAAGCCAGACTGATGCACCCTGAAAAACTATCCTTCAAAATTAATGGAGAAATAAGATACTTCCATCACAATGAACAGCTGAAGAACTTTATGACCACCATACCAACCATACAAAGAATACTTAAAGATATTCTAGATAGACATAAAGATAACTATGACTTCAAGGACACCAACAGAAAAAACCCACCAAGCAGGGCAAACAATTAAACAGAGGAGACAGATAACGAACCGCTCCAGAAAGACAGCATGGCAAAAATAAGCCAATATATATATCACTTATAACTATTAATGTAAGTGGCCTCAATTCACCAATTAAAAGAAGCAGACTGGCAGAATAGATCAAGAAACAACATCCAACCATATGCTGTATACAAGAAACCCATCTAACCCAAAAGGAAATTCACAGACTGAAAGTCAAAGGATGGAAAACAATACTTCATGCAATAAGGAAAAAAACAAAACAAAACAAAATAAAAGCAAGGGTAGCTATTCTGTTTGCAAACAATGTGAACTTCAAACCATGAATGATCAAAAGTGATAATAAAGAAGGTCACCGCATGCTGATTAGGGGAAAATTTCAAGAGAAAGAAATAACAATCTTCAAAATATATGCACCAAATATAGCAACACCCAGCTACATAAAACAAAGATTAATATAAATGGAAAATCAAATAAACCATAACACGATTATAATGGGAGACTTTAACACCCCACTGACACAAAGAGACAGATCAACTAGACAAAAAAATCAGCAAAGAAATAACAGAACTGAATCAAACTTGTGAACAAATGGACTTGGTTGATGTGTACAGTATTCCACCCACCAACATCAGAATACACATTCTTAGCTTCCCATGGGACATTCTCTAAAATAGACCATATACTAGCCAATAGAACATGCTTAAGTAAATGTAAAGAATCAAAATTATCCCATGCATATTATTTGATCATAGTGCCATGAAACTGAAAATTAAACACAAAAGAAACTGAAAAAACAACCCTCCATAAACACATGGAAATTAAATAATACACTCCTTAACAATCAATGGGTCACAGAGGAAATTAAAGAAGAAATTAAACAATAGGTACAATCAAATGAAAATACAAATACAACTTAACAGAATCTGTGGGATGCAAGGAAAGCAGTTCTCATAGGGACATTTATTGCAGTGAATTCCCACGTCAGGAAAACAAAAAAACACAAATAACCTGATGCTACAATTCAAACTTCTAAAAAAAGAAGAGCAAGTCAAGCCCAAAGTCAAAAGAAGGGAGGAAATTATAAAGATCAGAGAAAAAATTAACAAAACTAAGACTAAAAAAATACAAAGAATCAATGAATCAAAGAGTTGGTTCTTTGAAAGAATAAATAAAATCGATAAACCCTAGCCACCCTTAACAAAAAAGGAAAGAAAAAACTAAAATTCATGCAATAAGGACTAAAAACAGTGAAGTCACTACAGATCCCATGGAAATACAGAAGATCAATACTTACTTTGAAAACCTTACTCTCATTAGGTTCCATAACACAGAAGAAATGGACAGATTCCTAGAAACATATGAAATACCAAAGCTGGGTCAAGAAGATGTAAAACTGCTGAATAACCCAATTTCAGTTAGCAAAATTGAAAACGTAATTAGAGCCTTACTAACAAAGAAAAGCCAAGGTAATGATGGATTCACAGCTGTATTCTACAAGAAATTCAAGAAAGACTTAATGCTAACACTCCTCAAACTCTTCAATAAAAATGAAAGAGAAGTAATTCTTCCTCATTCCTGGAAGCAACACCAGGACCTAACACCAAAACTAGAGACCTAACCAAAAAAGAGAACTACAGGCCAATCTCCCTAATGAACACAGATGCAAAAATCCTTAATAAAATATTGGCAAACATAAGCCAGCAAATCATCAAAAAGATTATACACCACAACAACTGCAATTCATCCCACGAATGCAGGGATGGTTCAATATACACAAATCAAAAGATGTAATACATCGTATCAATAGTGCCAAAAATAAGAATCACATGATCATTTCAATAGATGCAGAAAAAGCTTTTGATAAAGCTGAATGCTCATTCATGATAAGAACTCTATGAAAAATTGGAATAGATGGTCTTTAGCTCAATCTTATAAAAGCCATCTATGACAACCCAACAACCGGCATCACATTAAATGGTCAAAAACTAAAAGTTTTCACTATAAAATCAGGAACAAGATAAGGCTGTCCACTATCACCACCTGTTCATATGGTGCTGGAAACATTAGCCAGAGCAATTAGACAACAGAGAGAAATAAAAGGAATAAGCACAGGAAAGGAAGAAGTTAAATTATCATTATTTGCCAACGACATGATACTCTACATAGAAGACCCCCAAAACTCCACTGAAAGACTTCCAGGATGCAATAACCAAATTCAGTAACGTAGCAGGATACAAAGTCAACACTCAATAATCAATAGCATTCCTGCACACAAATAAACTCACTGAGAGAGAAATAAGAGAAACCACACCCGTCACAATAGCATCCAAAAAAATGAAACATTCAGGAATCAATCTAACAAAGGAAGTAAAGGATACCTCAAAGAGGAGTTCAGAAAATGCAAACACATTCTTTGTTCATGGATAGGAAGAATATGCATTGTTAAAAAGCTATTCACCCAAAATTGTTGTACAGATTTGATGCCTCCAATCAAAATACAATTAACATACCTCACAGATCTAGAGAAGTCATTCCTAAAATTCACCTGGAACCAGAAGAGTCATAGAATAGCAAAGGCAATTCTGGACAACAAAGGCAAGGCAGGAGCCATCACAATCCCTAACTTGAAGTCATACTATAAAGCTACTATGCTAAAATCAGCATGGTCTGGAATAAAAACAGACCTGAAGATCAATGGAATAGATTAGAAGATACAACCACAACTACAAACATACTCAGCCACCTTATCTTTGACAAAGGGGCCAAACACGTTCACTGGAACCAAGATAGCCTCTTTAACTGGCTTTCTATATGCTGAAAACTAAAACTAGACCCATGTCTATCACCACGTACTAAACTAAAGGCAAAATGGATCAAAGATCTAAATATTAAAACAGAAACACTAAATCTTCAGGAAAATAAAGTAGGTAGAAACCTTGAAGACATAGGGGTAGCCTGAGAGTTCATGAACAAAAATCAAACTGCACAGTAAATATTTCCCAGAATCAACAAGTAGGATCTTATTTTATTAAAAAGTTTTAGCATGTCAAAAGAAATCTCCAAGAGTGAAAAGAAAACTCATGAACTGGGAAAAAATCTTAGTCAACTGTCCCACAGACAAAGGGCTTTTATCTAGAACATATAAAGAATTTTTAAAAAATCAGGAATACACACTTCTCACTGAAGAAATACAAAGGCAAAATAAATACATGAAAAAATGTTCAGCATCATTGGTCATTAGAGAAATGCAAATTAAAACAATACTGAGATTCTATCTCATTCCAGAAAGAATGGCCAGGATCAAGAAAACGACCAATAACAAATGCTGCAGAGCCTGTGAGGAAAAAGGAACTCTTCCGCACTGTTGGTGGGAGTGTAGATTGGTGTAACCACTGTGGTCCATACAGAGGTTCCTCAAAATGCTGGGATTGGAGATCCCATTTTTCCAAAATAATTGAAAACATTATACTGCAGTGATATATGTATACATATGTTTGTTTATAGCAGCAGAATTTCTAATAGCCAAATCTTAGCAACAACCCATATGCCAATGGAGGAATTAATAAAAAAAGATGTGGCATTTTTATACAATGGAGTACTACTCAGCTATAAAGAAAGATCACGTTGAGGCATTTACAGGTAAATGGATGCAACTTGAGACCATATTCATAAGTGAAACAAACCAAACTCACATGTGTGAATACTATATTGTCTCCCTGGTATAAGAAACTGAAAGAGTAAATAAGATATAAAAGCTTCAATAAATATTGTGAAATGGTAAGAAACTGTTCAAAGGTGAAAAATAACGTGGATAGAGAAAAGGAAAAAAGGGAAAAGAAAAAAGACGTAAATTTGTATATATACACTTAAGCTAAGATTATTGTACTACTAATTTTATTAGTTCTTGGAACAAAACAGTCAACACTTAAAGGATTAGATCAATTTTGCATGTCTATAACTGGTAATCTGAGTAACTCTTCTGAAGAGAACTATGCAAAATAACAACCTTTGTTAAGTTCCTACCACCTTGTTTTGAAAGCCTATACTGTTATTGTTTCGGGGGGTTTGTTATTGTTGTTATTTATCCCTTTTGTTTCTTGTTTGTCTTGTATTCACTTGTTTTTTTCCCCCTTTAAAAACAAAATTTAAAAATAATAATTATGTTCTGTTAGGTACTACCAGATGCCACCCCTCCATCATTTCTCTCTACTACACTTTTCTACACTCTGCTTTCTTCAGAGTCCTAAAGTTAAGCTCTTTCTATAGGTTCTTAACATATACTGGTTCTTTTACTCTTCCCACCTGGTTCTACTATTTTAACCCTCAGATTTCAGCCTTAAAAGAAGCTGTCTCTAACCACTCACAGATTATTCCCATGATACATGCTCTTATAGCACTTGACAGTACCTTTTATGATTACCATGGTTAAGTTACATTTCTCCAATTAGACTGTAAGTTCCAAGATAGTAGGGATTACATCTATATGTGTCAGCAGAATATACTCAGTACCTGGCACAATGTCCACCAAACACCAAAGGTTACTTAGACCTCTTGCCATCTGAAGTCACTGGGGATCCTCTCCACATGTTACTGCAACATGTAAATAGTGTGTGCGTGGAAAGGGGACTGTAAGGAAGAGTAGCCAAATTATACTGGAGAAACAAATGTTCTTAACATCCCAACTGGAACTGGGGATGAATTTCCTAATATAATAATAGAACCGAAATTGGTTAGGTTCTGAAACAGTTACTACTTATATACTATGCTTTAGTCATTTGCTGTGAAGGTTAAAACACAGGATCTGCCATGTGGGCTCTACCTTTCAATACTTAAGCTTATGCAAGTTACTTAATCTCTCTAAGATGCAACTTTTCCATCAGTTGCTATGATTTAAGATTGTTAGGAATATTACTAGGGGGACATTCAAATTCAACATAATGCTGGTATGGAGTAAGATTTTAATAAATGCAGCTGGTGGTATTATTACTTCAATTAGTAAATTTCTACAGATTATTCTGGGACCCAATCTATTAGCTCATCAACTTATTTCCAAAGAAAAATGAGTGTCTACTTTTAAACAGCCAATTTAAAAGCCAAGTTTAAAATATAGTCCACTTGAGGGTTGGTGACTGTTTACATAATGGAAGGTAACCCATAGTGGTAAGGTGGTTTTGAAAGACAGTTGCTATATGAGTTTTTGATAAAAGATTAAAAAGCTTGTACTCATGATAAAATCAAACCTCCAGCATGAGGCATACAATTATCATAAACCTATATACCTTTTCTTTCCTCAACTAAGTTCTCATGGGAAGCAACAGTCCTCCCTATGAATAAATGGAATTGTATTGGAAATAATTACACTTAGCATAGATTTGCCCACTGCTGGTGGTATGGCTGCTACTTGTGACTAGGCAGTGAGGGGGACTCAAAAGAAGTGATGGCAAACTGTTTTAATTTGCTTTCATACTAGCACAACCTGTCTAAAATAAGTTGGGCATTTCAAGAATAATAAACACCACACAGTTAAAGTTCTATTACCATTAAACCAGTATTCACACAGGCCAGAAACTGGTTTTCAGTTTCTTTCAGTGAGTTTCTAGGTCTTTAGGGTCATAAATGTTATTTTGTAAAGTCAGGCTGGCAGACCTCAGCAGGAGACCTAGAAGTGCCAGTGTTAATTAAAAATGTCGGGTACCACTGCAGTTCATTCACACAGTGAGGTCTGTCCTTTCCTCTACTCCATGTGAAAAGCTTTAACCACTAAAAGTCATTCAGAAGCAATAGGGAGAAATATGAAAGTACTAATGATGATTTCATTTTGAATGGTTTTAGATGGGCTAGTTAATGACAGCATTAATGGTTAGGACCCCAAGGTCCAGTCCACAGCAGGGATGGAGGAAGAAGAGAGACTGACAGGACTCTCCTTTCTGTGATACATGTACCATGGCTAGATGCCAAGAAAACTCAGGTAAATGATAAAGATGGGCTGCCCTGGGATGGCATGAGTGGCTTTTTATAAAGGCTGAATGAGAACCGAGAGTCAAACACATAATAAAATCATGGTACTTATGGATTGATTACTATTCAGAACTTAATTGCACATTACTAAATGATTATGTAAAAAGTCTGTAAAACTGGAAACTTTGCTGTATCTTATGGTTAAGATATATATATTATATATATATATATATAATATATATATATATATAATGGCTGTGGCTATATAGCAGGCCACAAAATAGCTACTTTAGACTTAATTGGATCAGTATACACTGTCAAACTGGCTGACAAGGAAGGGCCAGTAGCTCCAGTTTGTGTTTGGAATGGAGAGCCCTGAAACAGGAAGTTCTCACATGATGCCTGGAATTATGATTTCAGCTGAAGGTTTGGCTATCTAAATTGAATATATTAATGAGTTAACAATCATATACATTGAAATAAAGGAATAAGGGTTCTTATCAAAGCTTTTCAACCTAATACTAATTTCTACCAAACACCATTATAGTCTACCACTTTCACTGTTAGCTATAAGCAACAGTGTTTAGATTGAAGGAATAAGTGTGTAAAAGATGGAGCTTTTCCTACCTTCAATATCTAGGAGAGAGGTCACTTGACTAAGGTCTTATTTCCCTACTTGTAAACTATGACTTCTGTCCATGAGGCTCTTTGTGAAATGTCCTAAAGTGGATTGTTAATACATTCTCTTATGAAGAACATTTTACCAACAATTGTTTCTATCCTGATTACCTTTCAAGGGCCTGAAATGCCAGTAACACTGGTGCTCAGGTCTCATGAAATAAGTGAGAACAGGTTCTCCTAATAGGAGCCATATCAGGCCAAGAGGTAACAAAAATAAGAGTTCTGTTATAAGGTATTTCATTTCACCAAGACAGGTGGTAGGACAAAAGATGAAAAGAGGACTGAGAACAGATATTAATACTATATTATACAGCCTATCCCTTGCCCCTACCCCTGCTCCATACTTCCTATTACTGGTTTAGGCATCATCAGTTAAGGGATAAACATATTAATATATGATTCTAAGGTAGGAATAAGAAATACAAAGAAAAATTCTAACTCTCTCATGCCCATGCCAGTGGCAGACATCATTAATCAACTCTTATATACTTTCAGATAGAATCTGTCTATCTCAGAATCGTCAACAAAATACCCCAGGGAGATACTACAACCAAGTGGAGCTGGTGCCTAAAACTAAATTTATTCAGCTTCCTTTCAAATAACCTTTCCCCAGTACTCTAGCTTTGGCATCAGGTTGGCTTTGCTTGGTTTTATACTTTCCTATGGTTCTACAGTTAAGGCTGAGCATTTTGTGAAGATGAAATTCATGAGGTCTGGTTCTTTTCTAATAATCAGTTTGCCATACAGAACCAAGATTTCTGAGAATAAGAAGGAGACCAAATAATGCTACTTCTGACTCATTCCATGTCCAGTGCACTAAAAGGGAAGCAAAATAATGTAAAATCATGTGGTCTTAGCAAACTATATCTTTTCTTGCTGGAAGCAAAGAGTGGGACTTTATCAATGTTTAAGTCTTTAAACATTAACTATGCCTATGTTCAAAGCAAGTTTGAGGTTCAGATTTGGCATTTATCCTTTTTAAAAGTATGTGCTTAAGAAAAAGTTCCATGACAGTCTCTAGATTGCCTTCATGAGCATTTGAGGAGCACCTTTCCCATATATTAACTCACTTGTTCATTTGGCTTCATATTTAATTGCATTCTCTACCCAGAAAGCCCTTAATGACCCCATCTCACATCCAACCTTCATAATTTGGCTCCCCCGAACTGGAGATCAGAGCTTCCTAAGCACTGTCTTACTGCCATGGTGGGCCAAATGTGATTCTCCCCAGATGCCACGGTGCTTCTCATTCTATGGCAGGGGCTTGCCTGTCTGCTCCAAGCCATCACAGCGACAAAAGCCTTCCAGGCAGCAAGACGCTATTAGAAGCAGGCTGCTTGGGCCAGGGCCACATTCTACTCCTGGTAATAGCTGATGCATACTTTCATCCATATTCTTTTATTCCATTGCTTGTGACAACACTGCCCCTCATATTTGCAAAAAAGATCATGACAGATAAAGAAGATTATGAAAGATCAGGGAACAGTAAAACCTTTCTAGAATCTGCTTCAATCAGTAGGACATAAAAAATTCGTGTATTAAGTGGGAGGTAGGTTCAACTATGACTAAAATGGCAGAGACACACAGAGTATCTCTGCCTATACCTGGAACTTGAAAGAAAGGTTGCAATTTCTGTGCATACTCATGCTTGTCCCCAGCCCCACAACCAGCTCTAAACAAATGCTGGTTGGGGAAAGCAGTCTTATGGAGGGTAGCACTCTTCTGCATTATAAGGAAGTAAAGGCTTAGTAATTTCCTGAGAGAGTCCTGGCTTTTAAAAGTGCTCTGGCATTACTCATAATGTATGCGTCCACAGGATAAAACGAAAGCCTTTCCCTACAATTACATTAGCTTACAGGAAAACACAGTTACCATTCTGCATATTAAGACAGCACAACTAGTGAGACCAAAGATTCCAATGAAAAGGAGAGTTTTTAACACATAACAGACATTCCACTAAAATGTACTGACACAAACAAAAAAATAAAATATGCAAAGTGGCTCTTCTCCTTGGCTCAAAAGTCCTACTGAGCAAGAAGCTATAGGTGCTATTTTACAGTACCTCTTGGAGATACTACAGCTATTCAGGAGTCAGAATCTCAGACTTTCTCTGACTCTGGGGTCTGTGTGGAAAAGTGAGCCACACGTGTGTCCTGAGGCAAAGCTAATAGGTAATTACTCCAACACTGCCAGCTGGGGATAACTGGACCATTAAGCCCACTGGTTAATGATTCTCTCAGATGATTAGCATCATACTGCTGGCTACAGTGAAACCTTTGGAGACACTTGCTAACCCATGGGCAAGCGAGCCACCCATTCCCTGGAGAGGATACAGTATTGCTTAGAGGCTCTAGTCCATCCCTAGTACTGAAGATAGCAAGAATGGGTAATAAAGCTAATTAGAGTTAGTTATTATTTGTTGTAGTTACTACTGCATCTAATGACATTGTTGCCAACAGTAATGTTTTATGTGATATCTTCTTCATGTGGCAACCTTTTCAAAAATCAAAGCAAACGCCAATACCCAACAGTTTCTTGTACAGCTTGCCTGACAATAAATGTTAACACTGAACCTTAGCTGTTATCAATCTTCATAAATGTGTCCATGATGTGGCAAGATGGCTCACATTACAGTGGGGCTGCTGCTAATGTGTGCAGAGTAGTAACCCACTGGGTTAATGGGACTTGACAATCAGTATAGTTTTAATTGAACCAGAAAAAGGAATGGCTCACTTAGTATTTTCTTAAAGTATACAGGAGTTTTCTCCTCTATCCATTGGTCCCATAGGTGCCTTGCTCAGAAAATGCCTATAATCAAGTTGAATATAGACTCATATTGCAGGCAATAGAGACCTCATGGGGAAGGCTTGTTATTCAGTATTTAATTGGCACTGTTGGTAGAGAGTTACTTGACTTGAAGATATTGTGTGTTTCCAGGTTCAACTGAAAAATGTTAATGAGATGTGCTTTAGTTTTGGAAAAAATATATATGTATGCAGTCTACATAACAGTAAAAAATAGTCCTCAAACATAACAAAAGGCAAGAAGTTTTCAAGTACCAATAATTTTTCCTTGACAAAAATTCACACTTTACAGATATCTAAAGTGAAGGAATTTCCAACAACAAATATTAATCAAATAAATAATACTCCATTGTGTTTTGAATTCTACTACAGTACTAACTACTGTACTCTATTGTCAAGAAGAAAGCCCTGCTTGTATCGAGCGTACACTGCAGATGAACTTTGGCAATTAGCTAATGTCCAACAAAAATCAGCCCTCTACTAATGGCCTGTAATAAAGGTCATCAACAGCTAGACAAATCAATCCATTAGGTTGGACAGAGATATCATGACAACCACAGGCCTCTAGTTTGTTGAATGGATCTATATTTCAAGATGTATTTCCCAAGTGCAGATAACCGTAATAAAATTTTTACCCTCAAGAAAGTTTTAAGCCAAGTGTGAGGGTACAAGCCCATAATTCCAGTACTTGGGAAACTGAAACAGGAGGATCACCATGAGTTCAAGGCAAGCTTGGAATTACATAGCAAGCCCTTGTCTCCAAATGCGTGCTCCCATCAGACTTTGATGTCAATGTTGTTTCTGTCACCTATTTGTTGGTACCTAGTAACACCCTGTCTCAACACACACACACACACACACACACACACACACACACCAGGAGCATTCAATCCAACTGGAAATGACATTCATACACTGCAACAAGATGTATGATCACAACAATGGGTTATCCAGAGTCTGGTATTTTTAGTTAGCTTTTTAGATATGTTTCACTGTAAATTCCAGAGTAAAAATATTCTGAGAGTCTAAATTGAGAAGCAAGACAGTTTTATGAGTTTAGTAAATAACAATATTGAGATTAACTGGGTACTTATTAGAGAGCAATTGCTATGAGATGGCTCAGGTACAACTCATGCCTCATAGAGTATACACTGTGAAGAGAGATGGGTACTGGCAACTTGTGAGAAAAAGTAGGTTCTAACAAAGACTTCAGGGCTGAAGATGTGGCTCAGGGTAGACACTTGGCTAACATATGCAAGGTCCTGGGTTCAATGCTCAGTACTGTTGCACAAACAAGGCTTGAGTTATACAAACATAGTACAAAAATAAACAAAAGGAGTCGTTGAAAAGATTTTGCAAGAAAAACAGAAAAAAATCCACAAGAGGGGTCTTGGTAAATGGAGGGGTTCATCAAGAGGGAAACAGAAAGAAAGGTATCCTAGGTTATATATGGAAAACACAAGCTAAAGTAAGATGGGGCCCACAGGATATGCTCTTTCTAAAGTGCAGGAAGAAGGTGTCAAAGGTTATTTTGATATTGTGGTTTAATATTACAAGTTTTGGATGTTTATCCCAACTTCTCTAGTATGATTTATTAGGTACTGTCAATTATTCTGCTTTGAAGCAGAAACTTACTTTGCTTTTAATCATATAGATTGAACTGATGGATGAGTATGTTGTGATTCCAAGACAAGCTGTTAAAAAAAAAACCCAATTATCATTGGCCACTACTTATCACTGCAAATCAGGATTATCACAACACTGTAATGAAGTAAAGAAATTTGGGTGTTGAGGTTGAAATAAGACAGTAGCTGTCACTCCTAGTCCCTAATTACTAAATACTGTGTTCATGAAAATAAGCTTCATTGTTATCTACAATAAGCAAAGGTTGTCAGTATTTTATAAATCATAGTTATATTAATAAAATTGTTTATTATCAATTGTAGGTATTAGAGATCTACATTACATTTCATTTGAAAATAGGATTCTACTAACTGCTAAGTAAAAATGTTTAAAAACTACCAGAGGGCCTGGGAGATAGAGAAGTTACTCTTCCTGAGACTTCTGCAGTTCTTTGTACAACTACGGAAGGCCATTTCTGTGACTAGGTTAGTAAAGCCTTCTAAATTCAGAATATTATTTAAACACACACATGCAAATATACCCCCACACACACAACTGCACTATTTTTCCTTCTTTACTGTCCCCAACCTCCATTCTTGATTGTAAATTCGCTAAACAGGCTTTTAAGGATTAACCTAGACACTTAATCACAAGTATTATGTTTATTTCTGGGAAAAAATATGGTCCAAGGCCCAAGCAACTTACTTCAGGACAAATTTTAGGAAGAATCTTCTTGTTCATTAAAGACCACCGGCCCATGATTGCCCATGATCTCAAATAAATATAAATATTCTAAAGATATGACAAAGTATTAAGTAACAACTATACCATAAACTCATTATAGCAGCATTTATCTGAGCACAGTATTTCAGACATGTTTTTAAACCACATTATGTAGTTCTCATTCAGCATGCTAAAATGTAATTATTGCTTTGAGCAATATTGCTAACTGTTGATTAATGATTTGACAGAAAACATTTGTCCTTAAATATATACTTTTAGAGGCATATTCTCAATTGCAATTTTATTATATCCAGGGATTATCCACTGGGGAAATATACACTGGATTATACTATATGATGAACAACAATTAAAAACACAAAATTCACTCAATAGAAACTTGAACTTTAATGACTACAATAATTAACTAACGACTGACTGCTTAGGATGTGCCAAGATAATAAACTGACCTCGCTTAATTCCTATATGACATCAGTGTTACTAACAACAGTTTAGTAGATGTACAGAACATTTTATACTGGGGGAGATGAGAAGTAACTTGCTAGAATAAATTGGCTGCGTTATGTAAGAGATGTCAGTATTATGCCCAATAAAATTTTTGCAGATGAAGATATTATTATTTTATTATAATTACATTGACCTTACAGATTGGAAAAACTAAGAGAAGACCTGATAGGTTAAAAAGAAAAAAAATCAGGAAGATCAGCAACCACAAACAAGAACAAATGACTATTTTTCGTAGCTGCTACAGCAAAATCTATAGCATATTAACTTTCCCTTCTTCTTAAATCTACTTCCTAGATACTCCATCATAAAAAGGGAAATTTTATGGCACTAAGTACAAATAGATGTATCATTAATAAGAATGGATCAGCCTTTCTACAAAAGCTTAGCACTCAAATCTTTTAAAGATCTCCGCCTTAATGCACTCTCTGGAGCAACAATCTTATTTTCTCTGCATCATCAAGTTCTGAGAATGTATTTTTCACTTGTCTGATCGTCAGTTAGAAAAGGTAAAGATGTGTATACATTTTGGTTTTCAATTCTACTATTAAATCAGTTTTCTCAGTGCTTTAGTTTCCAAATGCTCCAAAAGAGGTATGGATTGACATTTCTGCCAAAGGACAATTTTTTTGCCCTGTAGTTTTTCCCAGAGTTAATGGAAAAAGTTCTACTACTAATCTTTTTCAATTCACCTCTAGGAAATTACAAACTAGCAGTAAAAATTGTAAAGACTGTGCTAAAATGCAGTACTTTTAAATTACACAAGTCAAGAAGGCCTAAAATTTTCACAAAAGAGGCTTTTTAAATAAATATCAAGCAAACAAATAAACTAGAAGGCTGGGTTTAGAATCATACTGTCATAAAATCTGTAAGGTCAAATAACTTGGGTTTTGACAACTCTATCCTTACTAGATTCTTAAGGAAATTGACCTTATATAAGGCTGAGTACCTTCTAATTGTCTATAATTTTACCTATATTATTTCATTAACTCCTAGAGTACCACCAGGAGATATTACACGTATATTCATTTCCTATATCATCACACAGAACCTCAAGAGGTTAAGTAACCTGATGCTAGAGTTGGAAGATGAGTTGCAATTCAACCCCCATATATGTTATAAAAATGCAAGTATGTACTAGTTCCTAAGCGTTTAAGTATAGGTTTGTTTTGCTGCAGTCTTTTGTTTTTTAACCATTAGAAAATCATTAGAGAGAATTTTAGTATCTGTCAGAAGCAGCAAGTTTCAATGTACTATCATAGATACAGACATATTATGCAGCTATTTTTTTAAAATTGAATTGAATTTATATGTACTAACCAGGTGGGATATATCTGTAAGTACAAGTTAAAATATATGTGCTATTATTATGGACAGTTAAGTTACATAGAAAGAATATAGGCAGTCAGACAGGAGTAGGCCCTCGAGACAGTCAATACAAAAGAGGAAAACACATTACAATTGTGGACCGAAGCACATGTGTTGGAAGCTAGGTCTCAAGATAAAGACAGAATGACCTGGCCTGCATGCTTCCTCAAGGGATAAGTGGTAACGTCAGGTCCAATAAAGTCTAGACAGACATCAATCACCTTGGCTGGTGACTAAGACCCTCAAATTCATCCCTTCCTGAAAAGTTTTATTTTTTCCATTTATACTTGCTACGTGACCTGCTTTCCCGCTGGGTCAATATTACCTAAGCGGCTATACTTACTATCTTATTGGTTGATCAAAGCTTTAGCTCACATTGTACCACCTCATGCTTTTCCTCTGTGAAGTGGTGTTCACAGCAACCCACTTGTGTACCTTCCTGTCTCTCTCAGGAGCTGTGTCTCTCTCAATGAAATTTTCGACTTTTAACCTCCATTTAGGTTGGGAGTTACATTTATTTCCCCTATATTATCTGAAGGTCCTATGTCAGAGTAACACCATACTTTATATGAAATAATACAAAGCCTAAGTTTATTAATGTTTCTATTTATGGAGATAAATGGCAAAGAATAAATACCAAACTACAACTTCATAAGCTTTACTTCTGAGTTGACTTGAGAAAAGAAAAGAAGGGAAAAATTACATTTCTTTTGTTACAAGGGAGAAAAAAATATTTTAATAATTTAAAAAATCCAACAAAACAATAATTCTGTATTGTTACTTCCTGGACTAAATCTCCAGGGGCATGTCAAGAGGCAAAAACTGGTCATAAAATTCAATGGGAAGAAGACAGAATACTTAAAATGGTTTACTTTATATTGCTATCTTAAAAAAAATTACTATCTTCAAGTAGACTAGCAACAGAAAATTTATGTAGAATGTGAACTAATTTTACATACTGTGGTTATATTCAGAGTTACAAACATAAAAGACTAGACATCCAGAGAAATCATAAAAATAGCCAAATAAATTTGCAACTAACACATTTCTTTGCAATAACATACAAAGTTTAGTTTAATAAGCATTCTTAGGGAAACGACATCAAGGCTGGGAAAACCTAAAAAAAGTTTGCATTTACTATTTCAATGGTATAAGAAGACAAGGTTCCTTCTCTTACAGTGCCCTAAGATTTTTTCTAACAATTTTTCAAGAACCAAATCTTTCCGGAACTCTCTCCCCCAAGGTTTTCAATCAAAACTACTATTTCCTGTGTCCTATTCTCTAAAGTCCCTGAAGACTACTATGAGATGGTTAATATAGCAAACTAGTATGTCCTTGTTTTTGAGTGGATATTAATATACAGATATAATAGTGGTACAGTAGACAATAATTATCACAAACATATACAACAAATATGTGCCTAACAGTATAAAGAGGCATAATTCTAGGAGTAAGAATAGGGTAGGTAGTAGAAAAAAATATATATATATGTATATATATATGTATATCCAGTAAGTAGAACTTTTGGTTGAATCTTTATTCTATAAACTTTCTCTTTCACAATATAGTAAACTCCTTTGAAGTGTGATCAATGAATATGGCCTCATATTTCACCCAACTACCTGCCACATTAATCCTGACCGTCTGTAGTATGATTTCCTTCATTTGTATATTAAACAAACATAAAAGTTATAATTCTTATATTGGAGTTTGATGCCTCTATAGTACAGTCAATGATTTCATGAGTATAAAACTTTTGAGCACAGAGACTCAAACTTGTATTTCTGTATTGTTGATGCCAACAAAATGTAGAGCATCAAATGGGCCTTTGATGAGTGGGTGTTATATTATTAATGATGATTAAGTTCTTCAAAGCAAAGGTGTCACACGAATACATTTTAAAAGTGCTTAATAGTACTACTAAGTAACGTTAGCTTGCAATTCCACATGGTTTAGATTAATTCATTTTCAAAAATTATTTGTTTATGGTTTTAGACACACAGTGTAGAATAAAGATGTATTTTTGTGACAAAAAAGATGTGTCAGTGAAGCCTTCATTCATTTGTAAGGTTTCTTTCTCCCAGTGAAGACTTGAACCAGTTAATGACAAGTAGTACCAAATGAGCTATAATGGAGGTGTTATGAATGTAAATCAGTGAGGCCTGATGCAAAAAACAGCAGCATCTGGGCCTGCAGCTTGCAAAGTAATGAGATTGTGACTATGCGCTGGCACCAGGCTTTGATCACTTCATCTTGTTCAAGAGCTCTGCTGGGGAAACAAAGGTGAGAGGGGCTGACCTATCCAAGAGCTTGCATAAGAACGAAAAATGAAAGGGATCAGAGATAGATCCCCTTCTGTTTTTTCTTCCTTGCCAGCACACCCCTTTTCTAGAACTGATGGTTTCCTAGTTGGGTGCCCAGCAGAAAGCAGGCTGAACAGGTTTCTATCATATGAATTGTTGTATCTGAACATGTCGACAGTAATTGGCAATTCATTTTTCATCCTGAAAGCCAAAACAGGTGTAAGCTACCTTTGAAATACTAATCCGTAAACCTTGCTGAATGCATCTCTCACACAGGCAGTGTTGTTGAGATCTATGCCAGTGGCAGGCTGGTGGACTTCTGAGTCTCCACAGACGGACCTGTCTTGCAAATAAATAGGTATTTGTATAGGCAGAAGCACAAGAGGATAAAATGAGGAGCAAATGGCAGTGGATTAAAAACAAAAACAAAAAATGCCACCACTCAACAGCAGCAGCCCTTGGTATTTCTTGTGCAAATATTGTAATTAGCAAATAACTGACTTCTTCTTGCTTGTAAAATCTCTATAATGCATGTTTAACATACCAAAAATGGAGGTTTTAATTCTTGAAAAGAAGTATAAAGCCAGTTGTATTACTGAGCAGTATTTCTTGCCAGCTTCACCCAAAAACACTAGCTGAGGTGACTTGTGAAACAGCCAAGAGCAAGAACTCTCCTTAATGAGCACATCTATCAATTTTCAAGGGATACAGTTGATTACCAGCGGTTACATACACACTCACAAAAGAACAGGGTAATTTAACTGTTGGCCACCAAATTAGAATGCACATAAAATAACTTAAGGCAGCCATGTGAGCAAATTGGGGATGGTTGGGATGCTTGGCGACACTTTAACATGTGAACATGTGTGCTTTCGTTTCAACATGTAGGGAAGGGCCAAGATGCAAGCTTGTACAAGTTTTCAAGCATCCTGCCAGGACTCAATAAATAGTATGAACAAACTGCTGCTTAAAATTATTTTATAAAAGGGCACAAATGTTACTTATTATACAAGTGTTTCAGTTATCAATACTACTTTTAAAATCTCTTTACCAAAAATAACTTGTCACATTTAACTAGGCCTGCCTTTAAGGTTCTAGATTAAAGAAGAGAGTACAAAAGGCAAATATAATTTAGTACGGGAGAAAGACTAATTCTTAAGAAAACTACCAAAAGCAAAATGTATTCCTATTTCTATAGTAATGAAACACACTGAGTATAGACTTGACTTTGAGATAAGGGCTTCAAATTCTAAAGAAAAAGCATGATTATGAATAGAACTAAATAAACGTAAGTTTCTTAAGACTATGATAAAACTGAAGAAACACTTTATCTAAGGCAAAATGTACTTAGAAATTGGGAATTTCCAATATTCTTAGTATTTCTTTCACTTAAAATTAATTAACGTGAATCCAGGATACTTAAGGTGTAATTAGCATACAACAGAATACACTGACCTTAAGTATTTATAGTATATTATAATCATACATACTTGTTTATCATTTGCTTCACTTGTGTCCCTTTCCAATCAAAGTCCCTCTATCTTTGCCAAATACTTTCACATTTCTATCAATACAATTCTATTTTTGAACTTCATATGAATGAAACTGATATAGGGGAATGAAATTCCCAACCTACTATTGTCCAGTACAAGTTCATGTTCTCTAAAATCGAAGAATGGGTTTTAGGAACAACGGAGGTTAAAAGTAGAATATATTTATTGAGAGGAAGAAAGCTTCTGTCTGAGAGACAAGACGGGGTCCCAAGTGGGTTGCCAAGGACTCTGTCTTTTCCAGGGACTTTTACAAGTAAAATCATAAGGTTAGATGGGTCAAAGGTGGGGAAAAATGGGAATCTGCAAGGTGGGCATAAGGTGGGACCAAACTTTGGTCAACCAGTAAGATTAACTGCTCAGGTAAAGCTGCCTGTAACAGAATCAGAGCAGTAACTGTTTTATGTCTGGCTTTTTTCTTATCATAGTATTTCCATGATTCATCTATGTCACACGTATGATGGCTCTTTCACTCCCTGTCTCACTGCTGAATAGTATTCTATAGTATGAACACTATTCACACCACAATTTGTCTAACCATTCTACCACTGATGGCTGCCTGGGCTATTTCTAGTTTTTAATTACTATGAATAAAACTCCTGTGAACATACCTGCACAACTCTTTTTATGTATGTACATTTTTATTTTCCTTACGTAAATGGCGAAGTCTGAAATTGCTGAGTCATACAGAAAATAGATGTTTAAATTGATTTAAAAAAAAACAACAACTCACAAAACTGGCTGAAGTTTTCCTGAGTGGTTCTGCCATTTTTTTATACTCCGAGCAAAGCATAAGAACTCTGGTTTTTGCACATCTTTTTAGACAATTGTCACTGTCAATCTTTTCTAATTTTCATCATTCAAATGATTTTCATTTGCATTCTCTGTTCAACTAACGATGCACAGTTCCTTTTCATGTGCTAATTGGCCATTCTTATATCTCCCTTTGAAGTGTATATTCAAGTCTCTTGCCCATTTTTAAAAATTCTCTTAATATTGTCTTAAGATATGCAGAAATTCAATATTTTGATAGAATTTATCAAGTTCAACATTTTGTTTTCTTGCTTTCTAAGAGAAATCAGAAGAGCCACAAATAAGAACCCTTACTGGACTGAAACTATGAAGGATGGTATGAAATGAGCACGGCCAATACTGGGTTAGGTATAATTATCCTCAAAGTTCAAGATCCAATTATATTATATGGTTTCTTCAGACACAGTGAATGCTCAACTGTATGCATCCAGAAGTTCATTATCTGGTCGAAAGCAGGGAATAACTGGTAGCATTTGGAATTTGCTTACCAAACTCTGGGGTGGTAACAAATAAGTAGTGGTTATAGAATAGTGGAAATTATACAACATTCCTGATTATCCTGAAACCTATCATGTTTGTGGGAAATTTCTTTGATACAATTTTTAATCTAGCTCAAGTCCTAAGATGATTAACTTTATAAATATAAGCAAGAATGAAATTTTAAAATCTGCCTTCTAGAACTCTTCTTGGATGTTTTATAGTGTGTAGCAGGTCAGTCAGACAATAATTTACTGTAATTGGCCCTCTTGCAATCTTTACTACATTCTGTATTCTAAGTGGTATTTTAAGTGTACTGTACCTGTATTCTAAGTGGTACTCAAAAGCCAAATAATGTTTCCATCTTTGAAAGCGTCAAAGGAAAAAAAAATCAAAGAAATTATTTCCAACTGGAGCCTTTAAAAAGTAAATGAACTCTGGTTGGAATACACAAGAAGAAAAACTTAGTAGCTCCCATTAGAAACACCTTTGAGGAACTATGAACTATGCAGATAATTACTCAAAAAAGCAAGGATCAATAAACACCAAAATACCATACACTCTAGAATTCACAAACATTCTCATTTAATATATTATGATACAAGGAAAGAAACAAGCTATCATTCTGGCAGACTCTTCATTTATCTAACTAACAGGGTACAATTAATATTTCATATAACATGTAGGTTATACTAGATTATTAATGGACAGTATTGATTAAGGAAGAAAGTTCAATGCTAATGTTCCTGTAGGGGAAAACAGTATAATTTGTTATCCCACAAGAAAAAAAAAGGGGGATCATGAATTCAAGAGCTTAAGGGCCATGAACTTAAAGTAATAGACTGGTTTAGATCGTTTACATGTTACACATACACAGATTACATTAAATGAAAGACACTCGAGTCACCTCCAAAAAAACCCAACTGTTATAGTGGGGACAGACAAGGGAATTCTAGGTGACACATCTGTGACAGAATGAGGCTAATCTCACTGTACCTTCATGGCTTATTTTATCACTTAAGATTTCTTCACACACTATAATGAAGGAATAAAAAATTTCCACAGTGATCCTCTTGACCTTGTGACCAAATGCAGAAGTTATAAAATGGTAGAGCTGCAGTCTGTACTGCTGTTTTTGCAGGAATAGACAACACTGCCTGTCCTTGGTTTACAGCCTTGCTCCTGTCTTTTTTAGCCTTATACTCCAACTAGCTTTTCCATTCTGCCTTGTCCCTTTCTTCAGGATACCAGTGAGTTGAGTGGAATGCTGTGGGAACAGTCACAAAATATAGAAACACATGGACTGAAATCTAACTTCCAATGTTTCTTAGTGGTTGGGTTGCTTTTCTCTTGTTGCTGAGACAAAATACCTACATCCAAAATGAAGGAAGCAAAGATTTATTTAGCTTACAATTCATGGAAGTTTCAGTCCATAATCTGCTCCAAGTCAGGTTAGCATGGCTGAAGGGCAACATGGCAGCTATGGCAGATACCATAAGTGACCAGAGCAAAAGAGCAGAAGGGCAAAAGGGGAAGGCATGCCTTCTTCCCTCCCTTATGTTGTATAATGGCTACCTGCCCATGAGCAAGCGCAGCACTCACACTGCCAATCCCAGCTCTGGACAATGAACAAATCACAAAGGTAAGACTCAGCAGTCTTCGAAAGGCCTCCCCCTCATGACCAGATGGGCTTTGAGGGGACATTTAAACACAAACAATAAAACACTTAGCATTTACTTTTATTTGCTTCAACAACAGAATGTAGATCTAATACAAAGATCCAAAACAAATAGCAAAAAAAAATACTTAAGTATTTGCCTAAATGGATCTGAGTAGGACTCCAATCTTAGGAGAAAACATTAAAAACAAAAACAAAACACTCAAACACTAATCATGTAGTTTCTTCACAAATGTAACCAATTGTAAATGGTTTATCATAAGAAACGTTGTCAAATATTGGTGTATTCTAAAGCAGTTCTTACATTCTTTGAAGGCAATTTGTTACCAGAAGGAAAACCAATTTACCAACCACTAATCAACCAAAAACCAACCTACAAACCAACCATCCAGATTCACAGCTTGAAAGCTAGGTCTACTCTATGTATCCCTGGTGATACAGAAGAAATTACAATATCATCTAAAATATACCTCAATGTAGCTATGTAGTTGAGTCTTAGAACTGAATAAAACAACTGAAGATCTTTCCTATTTTTTTAGATGAGAATTAATAACAACTTTCTTTCCATAACTTTTAATTATCTCAGTTTGTATTCTCAAAAAAAGATGACAGTTACAACTTACATTTTATTGATGGAAGATATAGTAAGTCAAAGACTATAAATAAACTCCCTGGAACTGGGGGTTTTAAATAATCAAGTCTATGTTTCAGTCTAATTGTGTATTTGCCAACAGCTTCACATACAAAATATATTCTTAGGCACAAACATTTTTCTTCAATTTCAAAATTAAAATTCTCCTCCATAATACAGAGGGCACATGAAATACTATAAAAGCTGATGTAGATGTGCTGATGTTTAAAAAATAAAAACCAATGAATAACTTAACTTCTAAAAACACAATTGTAACCAGAAGCTTATGCAAAAAGGGCACAGGTATATTTACTTTATCCAGAATTTTGCTTCTTCAATTATTCTCTTACTAAATAATCAAGATGTTACTTGGCTCCAAAGGACCATTGGGAATAAAATGTCACCACTGCAGCTGCTATATTTCCTGCTCACAGCCTTTCAAATTAAAAAGGGGAGAAGAAAGGTCCAATACAAATGCAGAATTTAATTAGTTAGTAAAAGCCCAAATCCTTCCCTGAAATCCTGTTCTTCCCATAATATCCCATTCTTTTCTTCTGTGTAAACTTTTCATTATGAAGGAGACATCTTTATAATACAGTGACTCTACTTATAATGTAACTACTGGTAACATAACTCCTGCATTAGAAAAGGCAGCGTGTTCAAATACTGTTTTAATGCAATTTGTGTTCAGCAGAAACTAAGTCAACTTGGTCATTTAAAATTTGATCAATGTGAATTAGTGTCTTACTGAGATAAACCATTTGATCATTTCAAAATTGATCAATGAGAATCAGAGATAAAACATTTATCATGTACATATGGTATATTAGATCCATTCGCACAACACTAAAGTAGGTTATAAGTAGACATCAATAAGTATTAGAGATGATGTCCAGGGTACCTGTCAGCTGCAGATACAAATACATGCACAACACTGTATAAAATTAACCCTTTCCATAGGCAAGTGATTCAATAAGGCAGCTGAAGTCACTGAAAAATTGTAAGACCTTAACTTCAGAAGAACTGGAAACCCAGCACAGTGAAACTGACTAGCTCAAACTTTTTTTCTTTGTTTTGTTTGTTTGTTTGTTTGTTTGTTTTTGAGACAGGGTCATGCCATGTAGTCCAAGCTGGCCTCAAACTAGTGGTGACTCTTGGCTTAGCCTCCCAAGTGCTGGGATTACAGGTGCACGCATAACCATGTCTAGCCTAGCTCAAACTTTTGAAAGAACTTTTAATTAAAAGTTTAGGTAAAAAGCCAAGTAACATAAATTTACCTGACTACACTTCTAGAAGGGATTTAAGACAATTAATCAGAGTAAACTTTGTACCTGCAGAACAATTAGTTCTATTAATCTAATATTTCCAAATTGAAGTCACATTGACATTTGGGTGCAGTGGCTTGTGCATCTAACAGAATTATAAATTTGGCAGTCAAAATCTTATTTAATTATTTTACAGCCAATTAAGCAGGATCTTTAAGCACTACTGCTTACAACTGCCCAGGATCTACACTGTAATTATAGCGAACAGAGAAACACCAGCAGACAACACTGGCATGTGTCATCTTCAGCTTCACAAATAAATTCTTAGTTATAGCTATTGAGATCCTATAGGCCCAAAAGGCACTAAACATGATTGCCTACTGAAACCCTAAAAAAAAAAAAATCAAGGATATTTTAAAGGTAAAGGGTTCTACATTAAAAGTAAAACCTCTGAATAGATATCAACACTTACAAAATGTACTTTATCTGCGTAAGTTTTGCCTAGTATTCCCCAGATACTCTCAAACCACCTAAACTATTCCTACAGGGTAACTTATCTTCTAGTACTTTGTAAGAATAACCCAAGCTTATTTCCATGAGCCTAAATTTGTCAGTTAGGTTTCAACAACTTCATTTAAGGATAAAAGTGAAAACTAGAATTTGGCATGCAAAGGACTACTGCCTATATTCATACAAGATTTCATCAAATCATAACTTTTACAAGTATTTTCTCTTTCAAAGAAACTGAAGCCAAATTAGAAAGTTATATCTTTACTGAAACCATTCCCAAAATATTTTCAGGGAACTATGCCACTTTCCATACATTTTTATTTTTTAAATGGAAGGTAAAAATTCCTTACTTTATTCCCTAAGGCCAGCACGATAGCAAAGTATCTTTAAAATACTTTTCTTATGCTTGATATTAAATTGTCCTTGTAATGTTTACATTATTTTTAAAGTAGTTTTTGATACTTGCTTTACATTTGTTTTTGTAGTTTAAAAACACTTCATGTGTGCATCAATACTTCTGTAACATTTCCTTTCTATAGGTTCAGTGTGATGGTGATGGGAAACAGGATCCTTGCAGCACTCTGACTGCTTTACTGCTACACACCTTGCACACCCTATACTGTCACAAGTACTTCATGCGCTTGCAATCCCAGTCAGAGCGTGGATGCTCTGCCTAATGTTCTATTTGGGCTTTAAGAAATAAGTACAACAATTTCTTCTATAGCACAGCAGTACCACTTGACTTGAACTATCATATCTAATATATATTGAACATCTACTTTGTAGTAGACTTTTGCTTTATGTTATATATGTAACTTTTTTTTCATTTTTGGCAGTGCTAGAGGTCAAACTCGAAGCTTCATGTATGCTAGGCATGAGTTACATCACTGAACTTATACTTCCAGCCTCATGTAAATTATTTAATACATAGTTTTAATTAACCATCTGGAATATAAGAATTAATATGGAACATAATTTCATTCAGTTGAACTATAATATGGTATCAATATCACATAACCAGGAACTAGCATCATAATTTTCTCTATTAGCAAATAATAACAAAGGGTAGCAGATGTGATATCAAGTGGTTATGATTATTTTAGTAGAATTGAAAAAAAAGAGGTATTTCTTTTGAGTAATAGCTAGATGTAAAAAAAATGGTGAATTTATTCAGTGATTTACTTTTGAAATTTTACAGCTAATATGGGCATAAAGTTCTGCAGGCAAATAAACAGCACAAATTCACTAACTGCATGTCCTTTAATTATCGCTTAATTATAGATAGTATTTAAGTAGTATTACAGATATAACTGTAAAACTTTGGCTTCTTAAAATGATTTTCATTTTAAGTTTGTCTTCCTTTTGTTTTTCTGTGGTGAACTCTAAGCTCCAGGTTGCTAAGAACGTCTTCAGAGATGAATATGCAGAATGCAACTAGAAGCCTATCTCTTAGGTGCTTCCATGAATGAATGACATGTGCAGATAGTAGGGGAAAAGACTCTTTAATTCTAAAATGTTTAGGTGGTTTACTGCCAAAACCACAATCTAAGGGACTGACATATGAGTTACTATTTTAAGTATCCCTAAAATAATTCCATTAGCTCTCCTGGTAAGTTGTGCAGATGCTACTGGTATTAGTCATGTGCAGCATCAAAAGTTCTTGGTCTGTTTTCCCTTTATAGGGATTTTTGTGTGACCCCCTATCAGGTATATAATATTGCTCTTGTAACTACCATTTAAAAAGTTTCCATCTCCTGTAGCCACGATGTATCCAAATGAATGTTACTTCTATGAGATAAAATAAACTAAATCTTCTTCCAAGTTCTTCAGGGCTTGTTGCCTAAGAGGGATGGCTGAGTGTAGGTTCAAGATGTTCAAGGTGAAGCTTATAAGTGCAAATCTGCTTGACCAGACAGGAGACCCTGAAAATAATTGGGCTAGGCAAGATAGCTTTGTCATGCAATAGATCTTGTTTTGAAGTCCTATGTTGTTTTGCATTGTTCTGTTTTGATTTGCTGGGGTTTTTTGTTGTTGTTGTTTTATTCTTTTTCAAATAAATAAATAAATAAAATTAGTTTTATCAGTGAAAAAAATTTAGTATACTACTTTACATTATCATCTGAGATGGTCAAATGTCTAAGGAGAAATAGGCCCACCAAGTAATCTCTGTGCCTTCAAAGGTGTTAGGAATCTCTTAAGAGCCCACATAACATCACTTCCTAGGTATAAAGCTAACAAGCTCGTTGCAAATCAAAATACGTTCTGAAAAGTTCAGTAGGCAGCAGCCAGAGAGGAAAGGATATACAGGCAGAAAAAGTAGTTACCTTCTAAAGTATTAGTTTTTTGGTTTAGTTCTGCTTTTGCTTTTGTGTGGTGCTAGAGAGGAAGCCCAGGACCTTGTACATGCTAGGCAAGGCACTCTATCACTGACCAACATCCTTACCCCCAAATGCTAATTCTTTAAATTCCTTCAGTGTGTGAAACTGGGGATTTTGTTTGTATTGTAGCCAGCCACATGGCAACGTTTGTGGGCACAGTCTCTGGTACTAACCTCACTTCTGACATTTAAATCAAGTGTTGGAGGGTTCGCAAACCACTCTAAGGTTCAACACTATGCTAAACTGTCTGACAGGACACACTGACAGCTATTAATTCAGTTGTTTTCAAAGAGGGGACTGATATAAAATAAGGCAAGCAGATGCAGTTTGGGAGAATTTCAATTGCAAAGCTTCCTTTTGTCTCCAGGCCCATTACCCTTCTAGTATCGATGTGTGACAACACACACAGAGTATTATCAACCAGGGGCAATTATCCAGTGTTTTAGAGTGCAGTTTTATTGAGGCTGCATTATACAGTCCTATTGATTGATTGCCCATGAGTCAGTCAGTCTCCTGCCCCATGCCCCACTGATATCACACTTAGCAGACAGCCCACCATGAATAACAACTTTTGTCATTAGAGAAATTATGAGGTCTTAGAGATTACCTTGCAGGGGCCGAGTACAAAGCCCAGACTTTGGTAAGACCAAATCCTTACTATGCAGTTTGGCCATATAAAAATAGAATCATGTAGAGAATATCATCTTGAGACACAGAGAATGAGAATGATATTACTGAGGTTCTGTATGGGCCAAAGTTTAACTTATAGATCCTTGTTGCTTTGTAGAGAGTCACCAAAATGTTTACTTTTGTGCTGCACATAGGCTGTTCTCCAGACATGACACAGCAGCTGGGTATGACTTTAAGGAAGATTTTTTTCCTCTGAAAACACACTTCTTTATCTTCCACTAATTTTTCAATCTTTAAGCTCCTATTTTTGGTTCTTTTTCCCCTCTGTCCAAACATTATGGGTTGAATTCCCCACCCCACCTCATTTATGTGCTTATACCCAATACCTCAAAATATAACTGAATTTGAACAGTCTTTAGTCCTTTAAAGAGGTAATTAACTTAAAATGATGTCATTAAAGTAGGCTGTAGTCCAATATGACTGTTATCACTGTTATTATTTTTTAAGGTTAGGACACAGAAATGCACAGAAGGAAGACACACAGGGCAAAGACGGCCATCTACAGACCAGGGAGAGGGGCCTCACAAGAATCCAACCCTGCCAATACCTGTGTCTCAGACCTTCAGCCTCCAGAACTGTGAGAAAATAAATTCATTATTTAAACTACCAAGTTTGTGGTATTATGCAGTCTTGACAAATACATTGAGAAAACATCAATCTTTCAATGACAATTTTGCACTAATCTTTTTTTTTTTCCACTTGAGGGGGTCTCTTTTCTTGTACTTCTAATTGTTTACCATGCTTCTAACCAAATCTCACATCTACTGTTGGATTACTATTCCTGCAGGAGCACAGAGATCAGGGTGCTCACATGGTCAAACACTGTCTAATAACATCCTGTTAAATGAAGACCAACTTCCCAGCCCACCACCTAATTACCCTGCTGACCTATCCTACTTTATCTTGCAATAGTCTCCTAGCGTTATACCACTGATCTTCGCTAAAGTTATCATCTAACTAGAGAGCATGATTTTTCTCCCAAGTATCTTCAACCTATTCAATATCCCTTTAAGCCTCAGACCCTTGTACTTTAAAGTGATGCCTGATGTATCTTAAATTATACCTGTTTTCATAGTACCATTTTATAATGGAGATATGGCACTAAGTCAAAGGCTCTCCTAGTACAAAGACAAAAGGATTTACAGGAGGCCAGGGGTTTAGCTCAGCAGCACAAGTGGCTGCCTGACAAGCGGGAGGTCATCAGTTTGATCTCAGGTACCAAACCCCTCCCCCAAAATTTAAAATACATATTCGTTCAGGATGTGTTTTAATATCCAAGATACAACCAATTCTTTAAATTGAGATCTAACATTAACTTTTAAATAGGAGATTTGTGACCCATTCTTAGAGTATCTCTCTCCACTGCCTCTAAAACTGATCATTTAGAACAGCCTAAAAGATCTTCATCTGTTTAAACAGTCAAACCACTTTTTAAAAAACCCCTTTAATCAACATTAAACTAATACTAATATACATTACCACACAAATTGCACTGTAGCAGAAACTAATAGCTTTACCTTAGAGTTTAATCATTTTATCAAATGCTTATAAACATGTACAAGGTAGGAGGTCAGAGCCCAATGCAATCTTTCAAACAAACCTGTCACAACACTTTCTCTTCTTTAGCAGCACTAATTTGCACATGTGCCACTAACAGGGTTTATACAATGAAATCATTTATATACTCAGGAAAATTGTGAATGATAGTCTCTTACCTCACATGAGAACTGGCAGTAAAGAGAACATATAAGGCTATGGGTCACAGACACTTTGATACATCAATCACAGAACATTCATTTAAACAATTCAAGGATTACTAGAGGTAGCAATTTAACATCACTTTCATAATCAAGGGCAAGGTAAATTCTATTAAATGCTTTCAAGGCGTGTGTGAAGAAATAAAAATAATATAAAATACAAGTAAGGTGGATATCTAAATTTGGACAAGTGCATCATTTCACTATACAAAAGTGAATAGTATCTAGTAATAGAAGTAGCAATTTAACATCACCTTCATAAGCAAAGGCACTTATATATTATTCCAATTGAAAATTCTATTACTACTGCTTTCAATTTTCCCTTGGTTCAAAAACAGTTGCAGTAAGCTTTCATAAGATGCCCTTTTGTTTTATCTGAGTTCAGAACAGTGTATAACATAGTCCTATCTCAGCCATTGTAAAACACTTCCAAGTATTCCACAACAATCTATCTTCTGCTCAGAAAGCAACAAAACAGGGCTTTCATTTGGTTAAGAATAATCTAATTATAACAGTATTAAAAACTTACTTGAACTTTGCTTCCACTTCTTCGGCAGCTTTTTGATACTGCTCAGTGGTAACTTTGTAGAACTCAGAACTCTGTGGATAAAGATTGATAAAGTGTTCACTAAGCAAGAAGATAAGAGGTGTGGAAAAAGTGCGATTTCATACATTTTCAGTCAGACAGTAGGAATTTTTCTTGCATAGTGACATTGATATTTACAGAATACATGCAAAATTATTCACTTAAATTACAGCATCATTGCTGATATATACATCGTAGTTATACAGTAAACTTTCATAGTTATAATTCACCATTATTTGGTCCTGAGAAAATTCAAAACTTTTTATTTAGATTTATGCTATCTGCAATCTACCACTGCGATGCTTGAGATCTAGCAGTGAAATTCACATGCATTAACATTTGCCTGTTAGATCAGTGTTGCAACAAGGATATGTTTTACATAGTATTTTTGTTCTCAAAATCCTGTATGGAACAGAACCTGTTCTATCTCCTCCACAAGATCAAAGGAGAATCAAAATTTATAATAAATTAATCAGTAAGAACAAAGTGGCAAATTTTGGTAATTTTAGTACAAAAAATGTTTATACTACTACATGAACACATAAGTAACATAAACCAAGTTGCAATGACAAAGTAATACCTTTCTTAGGGAAGCAAAATTAAAACTTACTTATTTTGATTAGCTACTTTGAAGCCAGTTGTACTGTATGGATGACCTATATGAACCCATGAGCCCTCACTCAATGAAATATCCTGCAAAATACACAGCAGTACAAAAGATGGCCACACAATATAGTGATCTATCAGGTGCCTTTATTCCCTAATCACTCAAGTTTCACATGCACGACTTGAGGTAGTTTATTTTTTAATAAATCACTATTGGTTGATGAGAAAATGAAAATGAAATTCTCTTCAAATCAGTGACCCCTTTGCATTTAACAATATGAGCTGTCCAATGCCAGTCACATCCAGGTTTCTAGGATGCAGATAAAATCAATAGGTATGCGATTAGACAGCAGAGTCAGGGTGGCTGGAGCCATAGACAGGTCACCATTTGAGATGATGAATGGCTTTCTATCAACCTGTAGTCCCTACGATGCTAACATTTACTATAACCTTATTTGGGCTACGATTTATCTTTCTTGCACCTGATCAATAAAGATGAACAGAACAGTTGTAAGGATCGATTGTAATTTTTTATCATTTCCAAGCACAAAGGTGCATTTCTGACATAAAGACAATATTCTAAGTGTACTGCTTCTGCATTTTTAAAAATTGCAATTTGAGTGATCAACTGCTGTAGTCTATACCCTGAGAGGTTTTAATTTATCTGTAGGTCTAAAGCTATCAAAAAGCCACTTGTCTTCTCAGATAGTTTTACTTTCAGTTAAGTCACACCTTCCTATGTGTTTTACTTGCAAGATTTTCTTGCCTTCAAAATACATGCAAGCCAAGGCAAGTGTTCCCATAACGTTTGGTGAAGCTTTTCTTTGAACCTTTCTCACAAAGTGGGCAGCAAAAGAGGCAATTACTAATCTAACACTAACAATGATAAGAAGCTCCGAAATTACTATGATTTACTCTCAAGTGGACACTTTGTTATGTAATTACCCATTAAAATGCTGGCAAAGCAATAACATCTTGATTAATACTTTCGCTTATTTTAGGCACTGAAAGTATAACATCTGGACAGGTCTGGGCTGAAAGACCTGGTTCCTGGTTCTGTTCTGTGACCTTGAGTAAGTATTTCAAACTCCCCCAGCTTGCTTTCCAATATTCTTAACATAGAAAATATGGGCCATAACATTATTCCTGCTAATCTCTACCCAAGCTGGTCTAGAAATCAATCTCTTAAGTGTTTTTGAAGAGTAAGATCAACATCCAAATAAATAATTTGGAAAATGACTAATTTGGGCATTGCACTCTGAGTACAAATTTGAAATGATCAGAAGTAAATAGAAAGTATTGTAAAAAGAATGATACACAAAAGCAAGAGTTCTGACATAAAATAAATTAGCAAGCACCTCTCTTTTTCATAATGCCAAATGCAGGGAAAATTATTACTAATCACACCAAAATTTCCCAAGACCCATGTTGCTTGCAAATTTAGCAAGTAACGTCTAATTTAAGTTCTATGCTTTATTTAGATTCCAGATTTCCACCTCAGTGACCAGTTTACCACACTGCATAAATTCTTGTAACAATAATAACAGCAACAAAAATTCTCAGGAGGCAATACCATATAAACACCAACAGAAAAAAACACAAATACAATCTAGCTATGGAAGTAGTTATCATTTAATTCACTTAAGTATTTACTTCTTCATTTGACATAATTAGATCCTTATTAGCCAATAATGTCCCTTTTAGACTTCCAGGACATATTCTATTTAATATGAAAGAAATAAAACAAGGCCATAAGTACCAAGTTAAAAATTGTAGATGGTGTCACTGAAGTTCGGAAAGAACAGAGATCTCCTCTGGTCTCAAAAACCGTTTCTCAAAATGAAAATTTTCATTCAAAATGAAAAATAAAACCCTCAACATATTTTTCACCAGGAGGATACTTGGTGGTCATGCAGTGGAAATCTACACAAGAGACAAAAAGAATGGACTGACTTATACATATGTAACAACAAAGTTAAAAATACACGGTCAGGTACAGTTTATGCTAAGTTCGGAAAAGTGTAAAATAATAAACAAGAATACTAAATAACAAATTTCACTGTTTATAGCCAAGAGGCAACAGTTCAGTAAAGAGGACAAAAGGAACAAGACTGAAGTCTATGTAGCAACATAGGAAAAGTCTTCTGAAACAAAATCTTCAAAGATTGGAGAGCTGTTCTTAGGAAAATATAAATTCTCCACAGTCTGATTAGAAAATAGGATGATTAGGAGGCAAACAGAACAGTGGAAAAAGAGGGTAAGTTAAAGAGCTACAAAAGGATAGACCTGTGGTGTGGATGAGGCTAGCTCCTGCATGCAGTAGAAGGAGAGGAAATAGTTAATGGTGTCAGATGTTCTCTAGGGGGTTGCCTGAGCTCCTCATGGGGGACTTCAGGAAGCAGCCCCAACCCTTGCCCTACTATTTTGTGAACCCCTGTGCAAAGGCCTGTGTATTACCTGCTTCAGAGTTTCTATGGGGTTTAGTAACCTGTGGAGTCCTGGGTCACCGTTCATCTCTGGAGATGGGACTAAGAAGCTGTACTTTGGACAACTATCTCAAGTGTCTCTGAATACATATTAAATGTGGAAATGACTGAGTTTTTAGGATAAAAGAATAATACACTATTTAGCCTGCCATTAAAACTGAAAGATGTTTTTTAAGAATGACTACAAATACCACTTTCTATCATATAGTTATAACCTTTATAAAAGTGTTACAAATTAGTGATTTTGCCAATATTGTTCACAAATCACTAGTGATTTTGCCAATAGTGTTCAGAAATCACAAGTCATCAGAACTCTGATTTTGCACACTGCCTAGTAATGCTCCTACCTGAAAGGAAAGAAAGAAAAAGTATAAAAATTTTCAGAAAGGTTGCTTCTGTTTATCTGCATTGCCTTTAGACAGTAGTAGGTTGTGTATACAGCTATCTCGTTTATTAGCTGCAGACTGTTGCTAAAGTTATTTTAACTACATTATTCCAATAACCCTATAATTTCCAGTAGTACATACTTATATCAATTGTGTTTTGATTATATTATCTAAATTTGGCTCAACTACACGTGGTCTGCATTTCTAATGGGTATGTGATACACCTTTCAAATTTGGTTGACACAGCAAGTCCTCATATTGCATGGGGTGAAGGAGAAAATCTCGTAAAATGATAGTAAAAAAGAACTAAAAAGTGTTATGGTTTGTATGTGGAGATCTTCCTAACCTCCAAAATGTCATGCACTGATTGGTGGTGCTTTGGGGAGGTGACTGAATCACACGCGCATTTACAGCTATATGTGACATTGAGAGATGAAGCCCAGTTGGAAGTGGAGGGTCACAGGGGACTTGATTTGGAAGAGTGTATCTCCCATCCTCCTCCCTTGCTGTCTCTCTCTGCTTCCTGCTGCCATGCCATGAGTTTTTCTCTTCTGCTATGCCCTTCTGCTTTGCAGCCAGTAGACTATGGACTGAGACCTCTATGGACTGTGAGCCAAAATAAAACTCTTAATTCGCAGATATTGGGTATTGTGTCTCAGTGAAGCGAAAGAGATTAAGACACAGAGAAAGATGCTCATGACCTTAAAAGATGGCCTTTCAATGAATGAGTCTTACTTTGTATAAAAGTTTATCAATTCCATATGCAAACATTTCTACAATCTAAAATTGAAAATGTCTCCACTCATGGTTGTTCTGTAGTTTCTTACCCATCAACAGCAGGAAAATATCTTGATGTAGTTTGCCTGATGCAGTATGCATTTGTTGGCAGTTAAATGTGATTTAAATCAAATATTAAAGGTTTGATTTATTAATTTATTCTTTTAAGACAGAAACTTTTATTGATATAAGCATAAAACATCGTTCCCACAAAGCTTTTCTTTGATCTCATAAATTCAAAATAGAAAGATAGCATCCTTTACCTATTTTAGTACTATCAAAAATATGATACAGGCTGTCTTTCTTTATAAAGTTAAATGAGTTCCTACAAGGAGAATTATCTCCAAAATAACAATATAATTCTCTACATTTGGGAAATGTTTCTGTCACCTGTAGTAGAGGACAAGGGATCACTGGAAATAACAGGCATTTTTACTGTCTGTATAAAACATCTTTCAAACTGAGGCACCAGGGACCAATTACTGGAAACACAACCAGCAAACTGAGGAGATTGCTCCATTGTATAAAATTTTTAATATATTTCATTTAAAACATGAATATGTTGCCACAGCATGCTGCACTTAAGAGTTACGGCATGGTGATTAAGAACCTAGACTGCCAAAGTGTGGCTCTACCCTTGTGGAAATGAACAAGCTACTTAGCCTTCCTCTCAATAGTTGCCTCAGGATTGTAAAATGGCGATGGTACCAATAATTACCTATTAGGATTCTTTGGATATTAAATAAGACAATATATGAAAAATTCTCTGAATAGTACCTGGGCCTATTCAGTTTTTTAAAAAGCTATTTAAAATTAAGTCTTTTAAAGTCTCTTCATGTATGAAATCAAGTGTCACTACTTATACTGCTTATCATTCTGTTCCTTAAGGTGAATGGGAAATCTGAAGACAATGGCTGGTCTGCTGTTCAGAGTGTTAATGGCTATGGAGTTAACTAGCCCATACAGAAATCAAATCAATAACTTCTGACCTCATCACCAATGAAATCAAATTAACTAAATTAAACAAAAAGTATTTTTAACACCAAGATTTCTCTCAGCCTTAATTCTTATTATGCATTGTAAATCTCCAAGAAACACTATTCATAATTCACAAACTGCTAAATTCAAGTAACTCTAACATGGGTGATCTTAAGAAACAGAATTTCCTAAAATGATCTGAGAAAAATGCAACTATTTCAATTCTACATGTTCTGATATGTAACTTTTCTGTTTTCAAAGCAACAGTTCCTTATGGATTATTTTTAAACTAATGTTTAAATGATAAGGAAGAGAAAAATTGACAACACTGGAAAATGATTCCATAACTGATGACTTAACAGTATCACTTTTTAAATGCTAATAAAAAAGAACATGCTATTATCTGGAATATTTTAAGTGTGAGACGAAATCATTTTTTGATTTTTTTAAAAATTAGGTTTATTGGTACAATTAGATACACATATTGATCACATTCATCATATGGAATTTGTAACTGCACATGATATATCTTGGTACCTATTTTTTTCCCCATTTACCTCCCTTCCCTTAAACCCTTCTTCCCCACCTATTTACAAAGCTTTGTTTCCATTTTATCCTTTTTTACTCATTTTTTTCTTTTTCTTCCTTCTTTTCCCCTTTCCCCTCTCTAGTTCCCTTTCCTTTTGAATAATTTTTACCTATTTCACAATATCTATTATACAACTTGATTCTTATTTACATTTTCAGTTTCTCACACCAGAGAGACAATGTGATATTTATACATGTCCAATTTATTTCACTTAACAGGACAGTCTCAAGGTACATCCATTTACCTGGAAACGCCTCAAGTTTATCCTTCTTTTTTTTTTTTTTTTTATGTTGGTACCGGGGATCGAACTCACGACTGCGCACTTGCAAGGCAGGCGCTTATGCCGCTGAGCTAAATCCCCAGCCCCAAGTTTATCCTTCTTTATGGGCTGAACAGAACTCCAATGTATTAACCAAAAATCTTTTTTATCCACTGAGGTGAAATCATTTTAAGAAAATGGTTGCTTTCAGGATCTCAGAGTCCTGTGGTAGATTGCAAAAAAAAAAAAAAAAAAAAAAAAAAAAAAAAAAAAAAAAAAAAAAAAAAAAAAAAAAAAAAAAAATGGCCATAGTCCTTTATTCTTTTCTCATTCATGGCCTGGGCTGGTCAGTCTGAAAAGGTGGAGTACATACACTTCAGCATTCCTCAATCTACCCTGCTTGTGATTTTCTCTGGCCAACAGAATGTGACACAAGTGACAATGTGCCAGTTCTAAAGCTGGGCCTCTCACTTGGAATCCTGCCCAGGTACCATGTCAATAACCCCAGGCTGGCCGGCCTGCCTGCGAAACACTACAAGTTATTCTAACTGAGGACATCTTGGACTAGCCAAACCTTAGCCAAATCAGCAAGACTGAGCCCAGCCTAGCCAAGCCTCATCCAACCTAGCCCAGATGTACCTCAGCTGACAACAGGCCAAACTAGGTAGTTATGGAATCAAGAGGTGAATGAATATATGTTAGCTGATTTAAGCCACGAAATTTAGGATAGTTTGTTATACAAAAACATAGCAGATTCTCACTCTTTCTCTGCATTTGCATAAAGAATACAGACTTTCATCAAAGCACTTACCACTCTGTACCAACAATAGTTTCCAAAGTGTCTCCCCAAACAGCGTATAAGCTTTCCAGGGGCTGGCATCTTGTTCTATTCATTATTAAGAGCACTCAGAAAAATACAAGATATGCAAACTTACTGCAATATGTTAGAATGAGACCACTAATTCTAAACTGTACTTCAACTTTTGCTCTTATGTAAAACAGGTCAGAAGCTAAAGCTGCAAACAGCAGCCCAAACAAGTACGGCATTTATTTTTTTTTTTCATGTGATATGAAGCTCAGATGTTGGAAACGTAGAGTGGATGTAGCTGCTGAAGTATATCACCAAATAATTAGGCTCTTTTCTCTCTTTCTTGCCAGCCTCTCAACATTTAGCTTTTGTCTTCATGGTCTCAAGTCAAATTCTGTCTCCACTTACAATGTCCAAGTTTTAAGGAAGGGGAGTGGTAAAGAGCAGAGAGAAACCTCCTCCAGAAATTTCCATTAAAAGATCTTCAGCCAGAATTTTGTATCATACAAAACCCTGGTTGCAAAAGAGACTGGAAAATTCTGTATTTTGGTTTTCACTTCTAGAATAAAGAAAGTGATAAAGGAATTTGCAATGGGGATTTATTGAGCCAATGTATCATACCTGCCATGAAAGTGAGGTGACAACACACAATCAAGCCCAAAGAAGTGTGGCTGGTATTGCATGCAAGTATTTCAGTATTTCCTGCCAATCTCCTTTAAGCTGTAATGTGAGGTAAGGGTGGGGGATTTACCCATCTGATACCCAAGAAGAAAGTTTTGTAAGTGTGGCAAGGAAAAGGGAATCAACAAAAGTGGGATCATTCCCAAGTTTCTTTGGGCTGGCTGTGATCCAAGATTTGAACGTGTGATCCACTGCCATTTTCCATTTTCAGGATGTCTCCTTTTTAGAAATATATATTAAAATGCACATGCACAGACTCACATTATTGCTAGATTTGAAAAGTATCTGTTTTCAAGCTCTAAATTAGACCAAAAGAAAAAACACATACGCAGCGTGTCCTTGCAATATTTTCACAGATTCTGAATCTTATTTCTGCTCTCTTGTAACCACTATGATCACACATGTAGCACATAAGTAAAGAACACAATATAAAGGTCAAAAGAAAAAACTGTTAATTAGCTCTTGGCAGTTCATTTACAAAACGCTTCATATGAAGACAAAGGCATAATGAGGTAACACACTAGAACCAGGTACAATTTAAATTTTAATAGCCCGAGGCTGTTACTTAGAGGAGATAGCACTCTTTCTCCCCACTCAAAAATTATGCAACATCACTGACATTTAGCATACAGAGAATGGTATACAGATGGAAGAAGTCTGATCTTGGATGTGGGGAGACTGGCTGGATGCATGGCTCTCTTCTTTATAAGCTGATCTGGATGTATAACTACTGTTACCAACATAGGTCACTCCCCTTCCTGTAGCGCACTCAAATACAAGTGTCAATTCAAAAGTCTATGGTGTTCAAATAGTGATGCCAAAAAAAGCATTTCTTTTGTTGATTAGCTATGTTCACAATAGTCTTACTTGTATATATGTTTTTTGTAACAACACAGGAGCCATGTTACAAACATAATCAACTAGCAGATACATCTCACAAAGTGAAAACAAGCATTTAGGACTCCAACTTAATACTGCATTAATTGTAGCTCAGACAAAACTTTAGGCATGGAAACCCTGAAATAGTCATTTACTTACTGGTATCAGGTAACTAAAAAGAGTTCTTGTTCCATTAATAATTCTGTCTTTTTACAAAAATTACACAGAATCAAGAGACTGATGCAGCAATAACTATATATTTTTACTATCAACAAAAAAGATCACCAATGGTCCAAATTTATCTAGTTTGTTTATGTAGTGATTTTAGTATTTCTCCTGAAAAAAAAAAAAAAACCTTCTCCTGGAAAGCCTAATAGGAGGTTTGAGTGTTGCCTTCCTATGTCCCGGAACATTATGAAATCTGTTACCGGCAGCCAGAACAGTGGAATTGGAAATTCTCAGTAAGAAAAGGGTCCCTTAAGTAGAGTATCTGGTATCTTACAGAACCTTTTAGTACTAGAACTTTTTAAATTCTTGATTCCATTGTCTCTTGACTCCCTTTCATTATCTTCTGGCCCCTGCTCAGGGGAATGCTATCCATAGGACAAGAGAAAAAAATATTTAATTAACTCTGCAAATTGCCAACACTGGTTCAGCTTCATGGCATATCAGATCCAGTATTCTGTGTCTAAAAGGTACACAAGGAATGGTTTGAATTATTTAAACAGCCTTACTTTTAACATCTAAAATGAGATGTGATTCTATCAATAGAACAATGTAAGTTCAGTGGTTGGCAAATAGCCTGATTTTTCCTTGTGGAAGGCAGAGGTTCTCAATCACGTTATCATTCCTGCCAACAACCAGCGGCTCTGTAGGTAATCTACACAGCCTGATTTTCCACTAATTTACCTACATAACAATGCATGAACCTGAAAAATGATTGCTGAGTAGATGGACTTAAACTGCATCTCTAAAATCCAGCATTGTTTGTTTTGTGTAAGTGCTGAGCTCAAAAGGTTAGGTATTTGAGTACCCATAAATTTCTGCTAATAACTATTTGTGAATATTCATATTTATATCTTAGTTTTTCTCAGCCCTATCTTTTTCAAATCTGTATCACTAATGATCAGTAACAAATGTCTCAGTGTTTTGTTTCAATTCAAAAATCTGACCATATTCTATAGTAAAGACAGATGTCCCATGGCGGGGGGCGGGGGGGACTATCAGTAGTTTACCTTAACATCTCTCCTTCCTCCTCAGATAAGCCTGGCTTTAAGCTGGATATAAGGTCAACCAACTTAAAATTCCAAGTTTGCTTCCAGTTAGGCTTAGGTATGAACAGAACTGTTTGGACTTTGAGGGAGGCTGCTTAAGGGAGGTGAACTCAGCTGGATGGGAATCTACAGCATGGATGTCCAATCATTTGGATTGCCTATGCCACACTGAGTGAAGAGGAATTGCCTTGGGCTACATATAAAATATATAATATAGCTAATGTGTATAAATAACCAAGCTTCCTTCTTCCTGCGTTTCAACCTATTAAATTATTTTATGAAATAATACAAACCCAAGTTTAATAATTAAGAAAACTTATATGTCTGCTTAATAACAATAAATGTGTGTCAATAGTTGAAATATCACTAATGAGAATCACTGCACTTTACTTGCTAACTGATATGAGTATATGCAACATTTGATACATACAGGTTTGCTTCCACTGACTGTGAGTTAGCCCTGCACTCTTTCCCACATAGCATTCTCATTACTTATACAGTCTGTACTTGAGCACCATGCAAGAGAATCATGAACAATATCACTAAAAATCATATGATAATGTTAAAAGCTTATGCTCTTGTGGGGCCACACTACCAGCTGCATGAGGCCAGTGGATTGTGGGTTGGACATGCCTGCTTTTCAGGTTTTTGGTCTTATTTCTCTTTTTTTCAGTTTGCAATGCAGATATGATGGCCAAAACTCCAGCAGCTATCTTGGAATATGAGTGGACCTTAAAAGAGAGAATTCCATGTTCAGAGTAGGGAAGTGGAACAACAGGTACTTGAATTCTCAAGACACCGAAGACACCATCTCAGTCCTAAGTGGTTCATTTCTAAACTCTTATTAAGTAAGAGAAAAATAGACTTTTATCTAATTTAAGCCTTTCTATTTTATGACATATAGAGTCCAGTTAATGAGCAATAGACCCTCTTTAAGCCCACAGATGTTTGCCTTTCTGAAACTGTGAATAACTTCAATAAAATCAAACACAATCACATACTAGGAGAATCTTTCTCCTTTCACTGCACTGAATCTACTTGTCAGAAATTTCCGTTTCTCCTACCACTCTCATTTTAAACAAAGAAAGGGGCAAATTAAAACTTTTTACAGCCATATTTAACTCTAGCATCAAATCTTACCATCTGTAAAAAGCTACATTTCATGAAAATCTCATTGTCTCCTGGGTACCTTGGCAAAATTAATAAACTGCTTTTGTAATTACCCTTTCATTCCATCTTTACTATTTCTCATAAAAGAAACAGAGCTATTCAGAGCTTTTTCTGCCACTTCTAGTTTTATTCCAGGAGCTTTAGAAACTTCACTAATTAGAATCTTAGTTTTTTTTCCCCTTGACTTATAGTTTCTAAATAAAGCAGGAATCCTGATTCATTGACAGTTTTGCCACTACACAGAAAAAACCTTAGCTAAATTATCTCATGCCTCAGTTTCTTCATCCAGTCAGTTTAAATAAACTACTACACCAAAAGCTCTGGCATTCTAAATTTCCTTTCATTTGTTGATCTCTTCATTCCACAAGTAATAATGGTTTGTGCCAGACACCAGGCCAGGAACTTGGAATATGCTGATGAGCAAACAGAGACATGTGTTGCTTCTATGGAGTTTATGGAGTGATGGGGAAGAGAGATATTAATTTTTTAAAAATCCACATAAATAAATGTATAATTAGTAAAGTACTGTGATGTCACTGGATTACCATAGAGAACTTTTTATTTCTAGAATGGGATTTTTCTAATGAGTTTCGAAAGCCCCATATTTCTCTGAAGTAACTATTCTTCATGTTTAGTTTTTGAATGAGCTATGATTCATTTCCTTTTAATTTCCCTAGCTATTTTTGACACTTCAAGCTTTAACTCATAATTTTCTCTACCCATAAAAGTTTATCCTGACTGCTTTAAGAATGAGAGAGATTTACTTGTCTTGATATAGAAAGAGGTCCAAGAAATATGAAAAGAAGATGCAAAAGCACTTTCCATAAATGTTTTTAAGTGATAAGCAGTCATACATACACGTACACACACACACACACACACACACACACACAAATTCTATAAGCAAGTGACTCCTGGAAAGATACTTTTCCTCTTTATTTAATAACCACCTATCTGTAATGACCTACGGTCTTAGTGTGGATACATGTAATTTTTTATAAAAAATTATTTATGTCTTCAGTTTCAGCAATATATTACAAGAAAGCTAATCTAGACAGTACTGGTCCTCTTCTATCCATAATTCTTATGTTTCATACTTAGACTTGCTGTTTATTCTAAAAATAAGGCATTAATTTTCCTATTACTCTTCTAACAATGCCAATAAGAGGTCTGAAATCCATGCCTGTAGTTCTTCTCTGCTCACCTTTCAGATTTCTATTATCAACACACCTGAGATCTTTCTGCTCTTTCTGTGGTTGTGTATCTTTACAAGGGTGAGACAAAGCAATTTTGTAGTTATCAGAAGGGTACTCAAGAGAACTTCCTGGGATGTCTTGCAAGACATACAGGGTAACTCTTAAATTACTATGTGTTACCAGCACTGGCACCTCTCATTCTCTTGAGGGCTGTGTGATGTGACACATTCACTGTTAAGGTCATAGGTCTTCTTTGGGAAGTGCTCAATAAGAAGACGTTACGTACACATTTAACAGCACACCACAAAACCTGTCATACTGTTACCGTCAATGCATGTCAGGTTAGTGCTCCACTGTACACTTGCTGATCTCATGTCATCTCCTGTGGAAAGGTTCTCCAAGGATCATACTCATGTTTGTTCAGCATACTGGTGCAAGCATGTGTACATGGAGCCCTCCTGATTACTGTGGGCTAAAAAGAAATTTAAAATGACAATACTTATTACAGAAGATGCAGGTAAACATCAGCTCATTTACCAACAGCTGTCTAACTCTGCTCATTCTCAGGTTTACACTAAAGATCTGAACGATTTACAAAATATGCTCATTTTGATAACCTTGACTTACACATTTCATATAGTTTCCAGCCTCTGGAAACCAATCTAAAATTCATTCATTCAAAAAGCATTACTTTTGATGGGCTAAAATGGCCAAAAACAGGCATAGGCCCTAGGAATGGAAGGCTACGGATACCATGAAAAGCTAGTGAGGAAAGAAAAGTCAACAACCTACCATTGTCTCTGCAGCATACAGGGAGAACTGGCTTCAGTTTCGTAGTCCTGTTAGTCTTTAAGAACTCTTTATTTGCAAATGTTAAGGGAAGCAGTAAGTTTTGTCACCCAATAGGATGTTTCTCAGACTTGTAAGGTATTCCACTAACCGAAAATATGTTAACCACAGAACAAAACCCACAAACTTAAAATGTTCTTATTAAAATAACTAGAAGACCTCTGAGAGTGTTTCCGTGAAATCCAAGGGAAAAGCCTTGAGTAAATATTTGTCACACTTTGGCTTATTAACAAATTTTCTAAAGAAAACCCAGAACCAAAAGACAGAAGCAAGAATTCCTCCCAAAGCAGGATGTAAGTATGTAGAGTAAAACTGGAATCCATGTTAGAGAAGAAAAGATAAAAAGAAGAGAGTGGCAGAGGCCAAGACAAAGCATGCTTTCTGCCCTCTTCTCCCTAGAATCAGACTTTTATGGATATGATTCATCAGCTATCTCTAAGAAGATGAGATAGAGACATTTCATAAAGGCTCAACTAACACACATTCTATTTCAGGGAGTCTAGTTAAGAAGATCTTTCTTGAAAATTGAGCAAACCTTTGGACACTTTTGCAGACATGATATAGCTGGCTGCTTTGCTTCTTGGAACTAGCTATGCAGGAATTTGAAACTGCATCATATCTATCTACTCAGAAGTAACACCCTTTTGACATCACAGAAAATAAGCAGTTCTCATGAAGGGTGAGTGCTACAGAGAAGCTCTGATCCCAGACTGCATATCTAAGTGAATAAGGTGAGAAAATTCTGACTGACCTCAGCAGCATTATGGTCTATAGGCTTAAAGAAGCTGCCCTGATGATATACACAAAGCAAAGACACCTGAGCTTGAAAGATAATTTCATCATTATGCTTAGAGTATTGTGTCACTATAAAGATGATATAAATAACATTACTTAATCTGTTTTACTCATTAAGAAATATAGGGCTCATCCTTTAATACATATGTTTAATACTTATTTTCAATAAAGTCTTAGAATCTTATTTAACATCTATATTTAATAAAGCCTTGAAACTGGTACAGGCAACAGGCATAGAATTACCACTCATGACAGCTTCTCATTTGTGAATCTAATTCTATCACCACCATTGAACACTATTAGAGGTCTAAGTAGGAGAAAAACTATTCAGCCCAACCAGTGTAAAAAGCATTTCATTATTTTCTAAACAGCAATTTTAGCTTACAAAAAATGCCACTGTTTTAAACCTCCTAACTGGGGACTGGAGATGGAAAGATTGGTCTAGACTACAGTTATTTAGGACATCCTTGTTGTAGAATTGTCCTTGATACAGAATTTGAAAAACCTGTGAGCCAAAGATTAGTAAAATCACTTCATTCCGTATCTATCAAATCTTCTGTTTTTGCTACCTCCCCCAACTTTTTACACAGATATATGAGGAAAAGGGTTCCCTCAGAATTTGCTAGTAGTGTATAAATTGGAACGATTTATGACATTTCCAATGCCTTTCTATAATGTATATTCTAACTCAAAAGCTTCATTTCTAATAATATATGAGATAATTATGGATGTGTATATGCTATACCTAAAAATTGTTCATCATAGAGTTCATAATATTGAAAAATGAAAATCAAATATTCAACCACAGAGAGCAGCTAAAATAAATACCATCTATATATATATGGAATGGCAGGATGTTTTTAGGGTTTTTCCTTTCTTCTCCCAGAGATAGGAAAGGAGACAAGAAATGTTTAAGTTCTTTTATGTTTTAGCCTTTGGTGAATAGATTTAAGAATAGGCAAAGTTGTAAGTTTGTTAAGAGGTTCCAAACTGTATCACCTCTCTTGTAAAAACAAACAGCAAAATTCTAGCATTCCCATATGCAACAAATGTATCCATTCATAAGAACAACACAGATGAAGGTTGGGATTGATTTTTTAAGAAGTGAATACAGGACAAACCTGTTTTAAATTATGAAGGTTAAAATCCTAGTCTTAGAATCTCTGAAATTCTGGTACTTATTAAGTAGATCAATATTCATTCTTTATTCACTCAAACATTTACTGACATCTAATGCTTACAGAGTAAAGTACTAGTAAGTGAAGGAATATTTTTTTAAAAGTTATGCAATTTGAGTGCTTCTAACCCACTGGGAGGTAATATTCATATGAAAAACTACCTAGAAACCAGAACCTACAGGATTCCTCATTTCCAAGCAAACATAAGAGCAAAAGTTGAAACCATTGGGAAGCTGGAAGAAATCTGGGCTTCATAATAGCAAATAATGTCCAGAATCAATATTTCCTATTTATATTTTTATTCTTTTTATTTTGTGATAAAAACCAGCCAGTAGGGAGTAACTGGGGCTACAGTCTTCATTTTTCCCTACCAGGAACAGTATGTTTAAGCAAAGTTGCACATATATCCCAATAGTTTCAACTCTTGCTCTTTATGTTTGCTTAGAAATGAGGAATCCTATGGGCTCCCATTTCCACACACTTTTTCATGTATGAAAGATACTGTGAAATAGGAAGAAAACGTTCAGATGGGAAGGGAACTAGAGAGGGTGGAGGAAGAAACGAAGGAAAGGGAAAGGAAAAAAAGAATAGAAAAAAAATGGAAACAAAGCTTTTGTAAATAAGGTGGGGAAGAGGGGCCAAAGAAAGAAGGAAAAGGGAAAAAAGAAGAATCAAGACATATCATGTACAGATACAAATTCTATATGATGAATATTATCATTATGCATATCTAAAAAGTACCAATAAATTAATCTAAAAATTTAAAAGATATATAGACAATAATGACAACAACAAAAATAAAACAACAGAGCGTGCCCTACTAAGTACTTAATAAATTTACACTTTTCTTTATCTATGTAGGTCCTGTATTTATTTCTTAATAATCACATAAGAATGAGGTGCAATAAATATCCAAGCAAAACAGCCAATGCAGATGATACAAATCTCAAGTTTTACACGAATGCTAGCAATGCATATAAAACCACATAGGTGAAGAGAAAAGTCAGTTTTAATTTAAGGGTTAAAAATCTCAGATAGTAAATGGAAAAAGATTTCAAAAGTAGCAAAGTGATCACCTAATCCATTTCAAAGATGTGTTTATCTTTTTGTATTTCAAAGGAAAGGCCTTTTGAGAGATTTGGCATAGAAATATGCATGTGAATAGAAGCACACTGAAAAGTCTTAGCTTTCAGATATAATGGCTCTCCCTCAGAAGCACTATGTAGGGTTCCTGAATCTCTAAGGTACATTTTATATGCTGCCAAGTACACTAAAAGCACTGCAGTATCAGCCCAGTCCAGCTTCTATGTGATCCTCATTAGCATTTCTCTACACTATGACCCTAAGCTCTACTAGTACCATCTAAAAATATCACCCCTCAACTGCAGAAATTCATTAATTCAGATTGTTTCAAATACACCAAAATGTATGATATTTCTTAAAACAAACAAAACAGGATGAGGCAGGGTGCGTGGTACAAAGATAATTATGGAGGACACAATAAGCAAGTTTGATAGTCTTCTAGAAATATTCATGAAAATCTGTCCCTGAAAATGGCTAGTATTTGGTAGCCAATCTTTCCTACATGACTTTTCTGAGAAATATTCTTAGAAAGATCCCACAAAAGGGTGATAACAAAATGCATCTCAATGAATGATCTTTCATTCTGGCATGGTGTAGCTCTCTCACATCTTCCATGTGGTTTGCAACTCTTTTTTTCCCCTCAAGGCCTGTCTCATTTACTCTGTTTTAATTATACTATGCATTTGGCCTATCACAAGTACAAGTTCTCTGAAGTAAGACCAATAGGCAAAAATGCATCTATCCATGAGGGACAAAGCATACTGGCCTCAGAGTTCCCACAAAGGCAGTCACCAAGGATTGAGGGAACTGACGTCTATAAAGGTGTTTAATTGGCATATTCACCCCCACAGGAAAAAGGGTCTTGCATATTCCTGTGGTCTGAGCACATCTCAAGAAAAGAAACTGGACTTTTTACTCTTGAAAAAGGTCTTTATTAAAAAGATAAGTATGAGATATAAATGGATCTGGGGTAAGCAATATGATTTAGGCCCTGAAATGATTCCTCTTCCGAGCACTCACTCACAGAAATTGAGAGCAAAAAAAGCATGCAATAAGCAGGCAGTGTTTGAATCTTGGCTTATTGCTCAGTGTGACCCAAATGTAACCAGACCAAATCTATCAGCAGCTGGATGCAAATGACCCTGTGCTAGGTTTAGTTTCAACAGCCATTCTCTTTGACTAGTGAAAACCTTCTCTCCAACTAGAGGCCAAGTTATTAAGAAATTGTTTGTCATCTTAGATTGGATTGATCATTTGTTTCCCTGAATTCTTTTTCTCATCATTTACTCATTACACGCCTCCTCCTGATGAAAGTAGACATTTATTAGCTTCTGCATTTATTGCATTGGCAAACAGAAACATTCTGCTGGATTTCCTGGGGGTTTGCTCATTTATCTATTGAGTAAGAGACTGAAGTTTTCTAAGGGCAGAAAAATTAAAATATCATTCAGGTTGACAGCCAGGAAAATAAGGGGCTCTGCAACAAGAAGCTTGTTTAAGCTTTTGGTTTAGCGAGGAACCATTGCATTATTCACCAAACTACCACTGCATATATAACTGCAATTGTGGCTATTAGCAGGTAAAGTATTCGAAATGAATAGTATGCATGGTATGCTGTATCTGAGAAGTAAAGTTAATTGTTATTTTAAATGGCAAATACAACAAAATGCTTTTAAAGATCCATTTCTATAGGAAGCTAAGAACAACACTGCCTTACTAAAGCTTTAAAACAAACGTGAATTGTAGAATTTTAAATTGCAAGGGACCTTAAAGGTATTTGAATGCTTTTTCAAGTACCTCTGCAGCATCCCTGACAAATGATCACTCTCATTCTGCCTGAAACACTTACAGTGATGAGGAGACCAGGAATCTAGCATATCTTAAAATGCAACCTGATTTAGAGCTGAAGACCTCTTTTCAGCAAGGTGTGATTTTGGACAAGCTATTCAACCCTTCTGGGTCTCAGGGTCCTTGTTTTAGACATTCACTACCCTTCTCTTGAGAGAATCAGACCTGAAGGAAAGAAAAGTCATTTAGAGGGTCAACTACAGACTCTGGCCCAGCGGTCACTATGGGATATTTTTCTACACTGAGATGTAAGGTGTTTCAATCTGATTAACTCACCCCTTTCTTAGAGCACAGCTTTCTTCATATTTTTAAAAAATTTTTTCTTTTTCTTTCTTAGCCCCTATTTTCATTTCCCTCAAATCAACTTTTATCATGTGCTTTTATTACAGACAATAAGCAGAGGCAATAATGCAATGTATAGTTTTCTGAGGTTGTCAGCCACCAGCTAACACCTCCAGCAGGAGCCCTAGTCCAGCCCTGACCCAACGGTAACTTTTGGGATTTTAGCGATCAGTTCAACAAGGTAATATATGATCACTTAGTAGCGGTTCCAGGTATTGCTTATAAGAAAACAAACGATAAATTTCTAGTTTTTTGTTTTTGTATTGTAACACATTATAAAACATCAGTCTTCCTGATATAATACTGTTTAAAATGTTGTACATATCTAATTAAGTCACTTCGGGAATAAGAAAGACTATATATGCTAATCAAATTATCTTTACAAATCAGATCAGTAACATCATCTAGCTAGGTGTTTATAGACACTTTCTTCTAAATAACTCAAATCTTGCAGACAAGCTATTTCTAATTTATAGGTAGTATTAGAGAAGAAACTTTTGCCCAAGTTATATCAAAACATATGTGTATCAGAGGAAAAGTCAACTCTTTTCTGTGTAATGCAATCCCACCGTTTTAACCTTTAAGTTCATATGGTGTAAACTTGAGAATGTAGACTTGTACTGCCAACCTTTAAATTCTGGCTTTACTGCTTGCTACCTTTGTGACCTTGGATAAAGTACATACTATTAATGTGCCTCATTCTACTCATCTATCTAGAAGATGAGGATACCAACCTTAGACAGTTGGAAAGGTTAAATGAAATAACATAGTACTGCAATACTGGCAAGTGGTTAAGCTCACAACAAATGTTATTCTTCATTTCAAATATCTTGGTAGGATTATTAATGTTGACTTCGGTTTCGGGAAGGCTTGAGGAAAGTCACAGGGAAAAATAAAAGGTGCATTTTCACTTCATAAGGAAGTAAAAAAACTTCACTTTTTAAAAAAAACTTCAATGTTCGCTTACTGAATTCTAAGTGCCCATTTACTATTCCTTTGGGGGGGGGATTACAGTCACTCTTGAAATCAGAGTGCCATTTGAACTCAAATAGAAGTGATCTGCTAACAAAGTACAGACCAAAATAAGCACCATCTGCAGGGGTTGGCAAGAGAGATACTATACTTGAAAAGCAAACTGGCACTTTTTGAAAAAGACTGTGAAGAATACACTAGAGCAATAAATGGCATAGAGTCAGTCAGTGCAAGAGACAGCGTCAACTAGTGTTCAACAGGACCTGAGAGAAGCCTTGTGTGTAGATGTCCATATGCAATTCTTGCTCCTTTAGGTCCCTACTCAAGCAGCACCTCATCAGAGGCTGGTCTATATAAAGCAGCATTCCTTTCTTACCCTATCCCCATTTTTATATCATCCTGAGTTATTTTTCTTCATGGAATTCACACTGGCTCAGCATAAAGTATGTGTTGCTGACTGCCTTGCATTAACAGACTATAACTTTATGAAACAGGAGAGCTCCCTCTCCCCGTTTTACTCTGTTATATCACAAGAGCCTAAAATGAGCCCTGCCATAAGAAATTCTAAATAATTATTTGTAAAATGAATGATTAAGCCTGGTAAAGAGCTAATGATGACAAATAAAGCAAATATATATATATATGTATACATATATTACAATAAGGAAACCATTGATAAAAGTGCTAGCTTGTTAGCAAGCAAAGGTATAACTAAAAATTAACAAAAATATTGCTACAGTAATAGACCCTTTTTAAACATTTGAAAAAATTCAAATCATTTAAAGTATTCTAAATCTCATATGATTTAAAAAAAACTGGAGAAAAATTACTTTTGAAATCAATAAAACTTGAGAGAAATATACAAGGCAGGTTTACAAGAATATATTTTAGAATTTGTATTTCACTCTTTACCTGAAATCAACAAATTTCTCTCTCCCTTAATCTATTTGCAAATATCAACTGGAACTGTTAAATAAAAGTCTGTATTTCAGTTACCTAAAATACTTATCATGAACATACAGTATTTTATTGCTATTACTAATTTTAGGATAAATAAATGATGAGAAGTATAAGACAGAAAAAAATATCTACCAATATCCTATTCTGCCATGTGGATAAACTTTAAAAGTTAATTTTCTCAAAAGAAAAATGATTTTCTTTGGTAACAGGAGACTCAGAAAGTACATTATATAAAATAGGATAAGGGAAAATTTTTAACTGCAATGTGGGTTTCAAAGTGACAAGTTAGGTATTTTACCGTATTTTGTACCTTAGACACAATGAGAACAAAAGCCAATTTGAAAGAGTTGCTTATCCCTTTATCTTGACACTATATCATATTCAAATAAAAAGACATTATCCCCAGTTGAGAATCTGAGTTTAGTCCTTAATTTATAATGTAACAACTGCATATTTCAGTTATTAAAATATATTTTCATCCCAGGGAATAAAAATGCATATGCTACCTGTGTGTATGAAAGATAACTAAAGAGACCTAATAAATATTAGTTAATTTGTGTGTGTGTGTGTGTGTGTGTGTGTGTGTTCTGCAGACACAGTAAAATCAGAAAGTTGTGGAAGAAATGTAAAAATTAATTTCAATTACTTGAGAAAGATATTAGAGGTTCATACAGAAAGACCTTTTTAGATGGTTATTGCTTATAGATTTCCTTCAGTCAACTTTTAGTTAAATTAAATTACAATTACATTTAAATTAAGATTAAAATTCTCTAATCATGAGATGTCTTTTAAAGAAATTAGTCACAAAAGGGATTATTATTATCAAAAAATGTAACAGTATACTGTTGATTTTTTTCTAAGCTGGACAACAATATGCTAAGGGCCTTAGTTTTATAATTACAAGGACTGTATGATTTTGCTCTTTGGTTAACTTTTAATAGACTCTTGCACAAACTGCACAAAATGATGATACATTCCAGAATTATGTCTGAACTAGAATACTTTTCAGTAGAAATTAAATTTATAATATTGATATCACCGTCCCACCATCAGTTTCCTGCACCCATGAGCCCAGAAATATTTTCTGTCCTTCAGGAATATAATCCACAATAAAAGTCTTGTTTTTCAAGAAAAGCCCTTAACTATTGTCTCTGAATAGCAACTTCCTTCCAGCTGGTTATCCCCTAACTTCACAGTCACAATCTCTAGAACCCAGCATCTTCTTTCTTGCATGCCTTATTTGTCAGTCTGGAATAGCAGCTCTCTAATGTTATAATATCACAGAATTTAGTGAATAAAACATTTTAAAAATACAGAAGAGAGAGCTTAATAGCTCTCTTTGTTTTTATTTTGATTTTGGTAAATTACCTATCCATTAGCCAGGCTTATATTCATTCAACAGAAAGGATAAAGACTGTTCCCAGTCTCTGCTCAAATGATAGAGGAAAACAGAAAAACCTATGCTTACATACAATAATTTATTAGACTGCTATGGCTGATATATAAAATCTACCAAACTGGAAAGAAAATACATACAAGAGAAATCTCATCTTATCATATAAAATGATGTACATTAAAGAAGTCTGAAAACACTGCACAATTACATGTAGGCATAATTGTAAGTTTTTAAAATTTTTTTCTTGTATCATAAAAACTGATCTTCATTTGAGCCAGAAATTCATTACTTTGAACAAAATTCAAAATACCAGTAATATTTCAGTATAATAAAATAATAAATAAATACTTCAAACAGCATTAAACTTATGTTTCCCTACTCAACTCCTATTCTTGTATGGCTTTTTCTTTTCCCTAAGATCAACCTAGATACTAATGGCAACAGATGATATTTAGCCCAATCTAATATTCATATATATTCACATATAATTGCTGTACTTTAACCAAAGTACCGCCATCCTATTCTGTATGCGCCATTTTCCTTGTCCCTAGTTTCAACCTTTGTTCTCTGTAAAATTCCAGGAACTAGGCAAAGCCCCCTTTGACAAAGCCTCAACCTTTGTTCTCTGTAAATTTCCAGGAATTAGCCGACCACCAAATTACCAGACCCTAACCTTTGTACTCTGTGAAATTCCAGTGAAATGACCAAGAGCTATAAAATTTCCCATAAAGCCAGCTGTCTCTGTAAAATTTGTCCTCAATACCAAATAAGGTAACAGAAGTTTTCTTCACCCCTCAGTCCCCTCCCACCCTGACTTTGCGGTTTCTCCCTTTATAACCCCTTCAGAAACCTAACCTTTCAGCTCTGCAATTCCAACGCATCTGCGCCGCTGGCTACCAGCTTAAATAAAGCGCTTCTTTTTCTTTTTTTCTTTTGGACGTCGCCTCGTTTTGGGGTACAACAATAATATTTTAGTTTCCATACCTCCAAGGAAATATAGCATGAAGGCCACTCTGCTGATGAGAAATATGAGAATCAAACAGGTTATTTGATAGTTTCTGAAGACAAACAGGATGATAAGTAGGAGGTTTAATACTTAAATTGATATTCCTTTGTCATTGATGCTATTATATTTAGAAATATTTTGGGGGGAGCTGTCCCCACATGATAGTTATTCTAGAATCACCTAAGCATATCTCCTAAAATTCTGAGGTCCGGGGTTATTCTTAACTATCGAAGGTACAAGTAATTATGAAATAATCAAGAGATAAACTCTTGGGAATCACTGCTTTACACCACTGCAGGTCTCAGGAAACAGTCAACTGGAAAGAATCAACAAACGCCTAAGAAAACAAATCAATTGAGTTCAACTGAAAGTTTCAAATATGGTAAAACAATTATTCAAAGATGATACAGAACAATACTCAAAGTACTCATTATTTTAAATCACCTCTGCAACGTCTGGGAGGGCCACCACATCACCAACCAGTTAAGTGCTCATTCTTTCATTGAGAACCTATTTGATGAGACAATAACAAAGGTAAACAGCACCATCAATCCCTTGGCCAACCATATAAAACCCATATTCAAGTCTCTAGGTTTGTTTCCTAGTCTCAAAAAAGTACATCTGAAAGAAAGTATATAGATAGATGTTAAGTTTAAAAAAGCAGTAAACTTTTATGTCTGTAACACATTCCATTTCATTAACATATTATCCAGGTTGTTTTTTCAATACTGGTTTTAAATGTCAGTTGAGAAAGGCTTGAAATATCAGCAATCTTGTTTTGTTGTCTGGCAACACTTGAAACTCAGAATTTCATCACATTTACTACTTCCATTTGGCCACCACTTCTAAAGTAATATTCACCGAAAAACTATCTTTTGCATAATTACTCTTAAATTGCAAGAGCATAACTGATATTTCTATAAATTCAGTTACTTTACATAATGTTAGCCATTATGTAGACTAAAATACTCTTTATCTTCTGGCATTATTCTTTTGGGAAATGAGTTCAGGGTCAAATCCAAATGACATATAATATAATTTTTTAATGTATCCAACAGAAAAATGACAGTATCTATCTTTAATTACCTACTATTGACAACAAATAGTTGTAGTGATGTTTGCCAAATTTCTACAGTTTAGAGCTACTGCACCATGAGAAAACAGACAGTTCTCAATTTACTATGTATTATTTTTTTTCAACTACAGAAGCACTTATTGCAGTTCTAGTTATATTTTCATCTCAATGATACCATAAACAAACAGATCTCAACATGTGGGCTGCCTACTGAAGGAGATTCTCAGCCTTGAACTATTCTATTCTCATTTCTACTTTCACTCTTTACCTTTTGTTATGTGCAGTCCATCTAGGCAAGGAGAAAAAACTATATTGTACATCCTAGAAATGTTAACATTAAGAAGCAGTAACAAGCAAGGAGGAATAATGAGACACTGGAGGTAAACTGTGCCTGATTTATTCACTCCATGTACAAACACAGCTATGCTGCAGGATACCTGGGCACAAAGTAGGTGCATAACATTCCCTAATAAGGGGGTATGAGCTTGCATAATGAAGACAGAAAGCAAGCTTGGGGATTTGACACTGAAAAACCTTGAAGCAGTATAGGGAAAAGAATCTAAAATCAAGGAAGGTTAAACATGGGAATGACCTAAGGGTAGCTGACTGAGCCTATTCACTGAGCCTATTAATCATTAGAATTAATTCTGAGACAGAGCTCAGAAGTTGTGGTTCAAATAGTTCAAATACAGGAGAAACATCTTTGGTCTGAAACTACAATTAAAACAAGATAAGTTTAGTGCTAAGAAAGTGACAGTAAACTCATCTTTGTGTGGCAATAACCTAATTTGCAGGTTTCCAAGATTCCATATGTACAATACAATCTAAACAGAAGTCTAAGCATACTGGGCTGCTGTGGACACCATGGTCAAGGGCCACTTCACAGATACTCTAGTTAGTTGCCATCATACAAAATTTCATCACTATTACCACGGTTGAGCTAGCTTGTTTGCAAATTTACATTTATTTCTTTTACTACAGGAAACTAGCTTCTTTTCTCTCTCTATGCCCTCAGAAGAGGAATATCTAATTCACAGGCCTTTAATTCTTTTTTTTTTATTCTCTGCATCTCTCATCACTTTTAGCCTGTGTACCATAGTCATACTAGTTACTGTATTCGATAATGTCATCATGCCTTATAGCAAGGCTGGTTTAATTTTTCTGCACTGTAAACATCACCCACTATTAAAAGGATGCTTGCTTTTTGTTACTAGTAACAGTTACTGTGCATTACTAAGATGCTTAGCTTGAAGTACAGTAAATGTTGCTAGGGGATACTTGCTTGAAACTCTGGTTACTTTACGGTAGTGGCTCTACACAAGAAATATTATGCTTACCTCTAGGGAAAAAAATCTCCATAAAAGAAAAGCAGAGGCATGATGGTGGGGAAGCACATGGAAATGCATAATAAATAAGTGACCGAAAAGACCCATAGGAGCTTTATTATCCACCAGTGTTCACACAGCATAAGAGGCTGTTATTAGTGGGCAGGAAGACAGAGACCTAGCTGTGCCGGCTGGAAACCTAAGGCAAGTTATTCAATGTTTTTGACTCTCATCAACAAAATTAAAAAGAGGCTGGGTGCACAGGAAAGAAAACACCTTGTCCCAAAGGTTTATTATGGGGATCAAGTACAATATTGTGTCAAATCATTTCAAACACTGCTTGGTCTATGCTAATCCCTCAATACAAGGTTGAGCACCCTTAATTCAAAAACTCAAAATGCTTCAAAATTAGAAACACTCTAAGCATGGACATGATTCCACAAGTGGGAAGTACCACAGCTTACTTCATGTTATAGGTCATAATTAAAATGCAGGTGCACTAAAAATATTCTATGTGAAACTACCTTTGGATTATATATAAGGGGTATATATATATATTATATATATGTTATATATATATTACAGAATTAGTTATGATATATATATGATATCATAAACTAAGTCTGTGTTTAGATTTGGGTCCTATCTCCAAGATATCTCAACATGTATATGCAACTATTTCAAAATTTGAAAAATCCAAGCATTTCGGATAAGGGTGCCAAACATTTCAGATAAGGGATATTTAACCTGAGTCATTCTAATGATACTGCTGATGATAACGTGTTTCTTGCTCAACAGCCTAGGAACAACAAGGATTTCTAAAATTTCAACTAAAGTCAAGTATTGGGATAATACATGAATCTAGGCATCGCACTTAGGATTGGGCTGATGAATAAAATTGACTCTACCCTTAGATGATATGATGTAGGTTATTTCAAGTTTGATCAAAAAGTGATATCTAATTTCTCATAAATAAGATATGCACTGACACAGCACAGAGGAAGCAGGATCCTCACGGATTGACAAATACCTGCCAGAACCATCTATAAACTACCTGAGATGTCTGCGACCTGCTGAATTACTTTCATTTATTCAATAAATAGTCATAAACACTTACTAAAAGCCAAACACCAAGCCAGGGGTGTAGACACAGTGGGACAGACAGGTATGAGAGAGCCTATCGTATTCTCTCTGAGGTCTAGTCTAAACGAGGTCTAAAGGTAAGTTAAATGACAATACACATGACCACTAGTCATGATGAGCTAAACTGTTGAAAGAACCCTCTGGCCTATGCCAGCAAATCTCTGTAGGTTCACAGATTTGCAGCCTTTGGGGAATAGAAGATGTTGATGTATCTTTTGCTCACTCTGGCAACTCTAGTTCTTGGCAACATAGTGGGAGTATTTGTAAAGAAATGCAGAGATAATTAAATATTATCCAGTTTGATGACTTCCTACGTCATTTCATGAAAGAAAAGAAAGTTCTTACTGAGACTCTTGATGTCTGGTAGCATCCTGCAGCTCCCATCCATGCCTGAGTCTTCAGAAAATGGTATCCACCTCTTGGGTTTGTGGGCCTGATTCTGAATCCTGATGTGAGAAGGTTTGGTAAAATCCCACTACCTACTGCTCCCTATTCTGAGGAGACTAGAAAAACACAAGATTGAATCAGAAATGTGAAAATAAATGCAAAAATGAGATATTAATTATGAGCTATAATTTTCTCAAAGACTCTTTAAGGAATTTGAAGAGAATCAGTGAGAGAGACATAGCACACACTATAGGAGTTTTACAATCCTTAGCCAGGTCTCCTCCTCACATCTGTAATGCAGTGCAAAGGGAGGCAGTACCAGGACACTTGCAGAACCTTAGAAGCTTTCAGATTGGAAATTCTGTCAATGAAATTCCATCACTTCTCTCTACCTTTATAACCTAGGATGTAAATCGAGGACTGAAAACACATGCGCATACTGGCATTATGCAAGGAACATCATCTCCGATGATGTAATGGGATTAACTGATAAACGATTTTGGAAAGAAAAAGATTCTGTGAGTTGACTATAATGCTGAAACACAGTATGCAAGCTCTGAAAGTATATACATTCTTTTTTTAAAAGTATATAAATTCTGAGAGGGTCTATAATAAAGAAATCTACTCGCCTGGTTTTTTTTTTTTGGGGGGGGGTGCCGGGGATCGAACTCACCACCTCGTGTTTGCCAAGCAGGCAATTACGCTGCTGAGCTAAAACCCCGGCCACTACTCACCTGATTTAAACCTAACATTCTCCAAAATTATTTGGCCTTGTAATCCACCTCACTCCCTAATAAAGACACTAATTGAAAAATTTAATCCAATGCCTATTATATATCAGGCACTATCATAGTGAACAAAGGGAAAATAGTTCTGTTCTTCATGGAACCTATGTTTCAATGTTTATTGTATTACTGACTGATTGATTTGGGCAGCATCAGTCCCTGAACCATAACCTCACACATAACAGATATGTATTCTACCACTGAGCTAAAATCTCACTCCTTTAAAATTTATTTTCAAAGAATTACTTGAGGCACTGGCTCTTTATCTAAGAAAATTTTTTTACACTATGATTCACTTGCTTTTATTTTGGGAGATTATACATCTAATTGAAATTAGCAAAAAGTTTGGAGTTTGCACTGTACTCATCAATTCAGAAGCAATGTGTTTCCTCAGCAAAACACATGATCTGAATAGAATCTAAGAATGAGCTGAAGAGCTTTCCTTCCACATCAGTCTGCACTAGACTGCTGTGTATATTAATAAAGATCTACGCTTCTCAGTGTGCTTCTCAGTAATTAACATGAGGTCTAGCTCTCTGAAAATTCATTATTGGGGGGGAGTTACAGAGAATCAAAATTCAGGATCTTGTACTTGCCAGGCAGGTACTTATGCCACTAAGCTATATCTCCAGCCCCTCATCTAAGAATTTAATCTGGTAGGTCATTCTAATCCAATAAATTCCTCTCTAAATCCTGTGATCTTTTGATCTTTAAAGGACAAAGGTAGCAGATATGCTTCACAAAACATTTCTGCTGCTAACAATAGCCTGGTATAGCTTTCATAGGCTCACCACATCAATGGACAACTGTGTCATTTCTATTTGTTGCTATGTCTGTGTATTGTACCTGTCTCACTGTAGGAGATTAATAAATGTGTTTGTGAATGGTAAATATTTTCTGTAGCTCTCCCAAATTCTGATAAGAATGAGCAATGTCAAAATCCTATCTTAGTCTCAGTGCCCTAATTCAATTTGGATTACGTTTATCAAGTACTGATTTTATTGTGAAAACCTGCTTTATATAACAAGGTCAGCTATGGGTACTTCTCACTGGATGGTGTTATAAGCTAATATTATTTGCATGTGGTTTAATGACTGAACATATCTTTCTAACTGAGGCTAATGAGTTAGAGTATAATCCTTTACAGAGGCACAGCTGTCTCACGGTCTGAACATAAAAGTAGGACTGAAAACAAGCCCTGCAATTTCCTTTAAAAAATTTAATACTCATGTATTTCAAGTCTTCAGTCAGCAAAACAGGGAAATATGCATTGGCTGGTCTGCATAAATGGAGCACATTTAAAGTTTATAAATAAACAAGATATCAAGAAGCAAAACAATTGCTAATTTTGAAATTCAATGTGAAGAAAATTCAAAAGATTTAGCCCAATTTTCATCTCATACAAAGGAAACACACTGACTTCCAGACTGCAATATTCTTATCAATAGCAAAAAGAATTCCAAAGAAAGGAAGGGAGGTATTGTTTTTCAAGTAACCACGCTTGCTGAGCCTCCCCAAGATCTGGAGAATTATCAAAATGAATTAATTTCGTTGAAATTCACAATGCTTTATTTCTTATTGTGTCTTTTTACATGTTTAAGTGGCATACCATTTAAAAATTATGATAAACAGAATCAGATTATTTTTTGGTACAGACTTTCAAAAGGTAAGGAAAGCATGGAGAGTTGAGAAAGCAAGTAACCCACATTGTTGGCTCTTCGCACTTAAGATCATTATAAGCACTCACAAAGAGGCAATACTGGGCTTTAAAGCTGAACTCTGCAATATCTTTTTTTCAGAGCCCTGGGGCTATCACTGCAAAGCACAGTGGTCCAGTCTAATCCCTGAATAGCGAAGAGGAAGAGATCATTAAATTATAATTTCCATGCACAATTGGTACAAGTATTTCCTACCAACAGGATTTATATGAAAGCAAGATCCCAGAATAAAACTGCTCAGCAGAGAGGATGGCAGTTTAGTGTCTTGTAAATTTGATTTCACTGAAAGCCCTGACACATCATAATAGTGAATCCTATTTACTGTAGCAAGCAGGATGGATAATGCTATTTAATACCTGGTGTACTGGGTGCCATCAGCTCACAGTTTTGTGCACCATGTTCTCATCTTACCTTAAGGTTAATACTCCTTGACAGCCAACATGGTAAATAGAGCCCCAAATTAAGTGCTGATCCCATGATTTGCAAATCTTTCCTCTAACAGGATGCATTCTTAAAGCTCACCCCCGAAAAAAGTCTATCTCATATGCCTAAAGCCAGATTAAAAAAGCAATTCAAGGTTACTCAAACCACATTTCCCATTTGAAATTTCAGAGAGGTTAGCAGAAAAACCAATGCACTTGGAGGATTTGTTGAATAATGAATTAAAGATAAGACCCCCATATCTACTAAACTGTATTGATTTTTTTTCCAGAGAATGAAATGGGGTCAGGGTATCAAAGTTGCTTCCTACCTTTGAAAATATCTAATAATAAACCTGCTTTTGGAAAGTAGGTAAGAATGCAAAATGGTTTACTCTTTGTAACTAAGTTGTATGTAGCTGTATCAGTTATATTAAAAAATATAGTGATAGTAAATCTTATTAATTTTTCTAACAATATCCAAATGCATTTATTTGAACTATCATTATTTCTTAATAATAAAAAAATGAGATTAATTCAGCATACAGGCGCCAAGCAGCTTTACTGGAATCTACTGCTTGTAATGACATTACAAGTGACTTGGGTTTCTATTGCCTTCAATGTCTAAATCTCTGAACCAGACAACTTGTCATATTTTTGTGCAACTCTCAGTACAGAAACCACAGATACTCTGTCCTGATTTTAACATGAATGAGGGAACCCATACAAAACCCAAGTGTCAAAGGAATAATGTATCTCTAGGTTGGGAAGTGTAAACCTGCATAACCTACACAGGTATATGTACCAGAAAGTTTTGCCTTTAACTGCTGTATTAAATTTTCTAACTCACGTTGCAAGATCAAAATGAGTTAGCAGTGTGACCTTAAATCATTGACAAATGGTTTAGTGTTTAGAAACTTCTTTGTGGGGAGGGGATCAAAGTTGTTTTTTTAATCATATAGTCCAATATTATTAAATTATCTTAATACCCAAACTTCCCCAAAATGATTGTCTATATTTCAGTATCTTACATGTCACTGTCCCAACTGTGATTCTACCGTTACAAACCAAAGTTGCTTACTGAAATATTTCATAGTGACAGACTTCATCTTGCAGTAAAAATACACAATAATTTCTCACTATAAGAAAAACCTGCTCTGTTGTCATTTCTTTTTATTACCATTGATGGTATTATCACTCCTACCAAGTCCTTTTACAGACAGAGAAACACAGACACTAAGTGACAAAGAAGTCAAGCAACCAAAATGTCATTAATATAGATGAGCATAAATATATGATGCAACAGACAATGTTAGCCATCATAGTGAGACTTGTACAAAGTGCTCATGTAATGTAAGCATGACCTTAGAATTTAATTATTCTCTACAAAAGTGACAACATAGTTTGTATACTTTTCTTCTATATAACAATTTATACTTTGCCATTCTCTTTGCATTATTCTTTTTTTTTTTCCTTTTGGTACCAGCGATTGAACTCATAACTGTACACTTGCCAGGCAGGCACTTACAGCACTGAGCTAAATCCCCAGCCCCTGCACTACTCTCTTTGCCCAGCTTGGGCAATTCATTCTTCCTCCAAATTCCAGAGGGTTTATTACAAGGTGTATGCATTGAGCTGCTAAATTCCAGGAGTCTATAAACTGAAAGTAACACATGTCACATGACCAGGTTAATCTGAACATTGTAACTGCCTCATTAAGTTCTCTGATCTCTCTCAGCTCCTCATGCCAATAGGGCTTTTATATCTTCTTTCATACTGTGTCAAACCCTACCATCTCTAGGTAGGCCAAAAGCAAAGTGGATTCAGGAGAGCAAATTAATTCAAGTTTATAATTAAAAAGTTATACATGCAAGACACACCAATCCTCAAAGAGGTCAAATCTTCAACATGTCCTGAGGAGACACAGGGCTTTTTGGAATAACCTTGGCAGAGAGTAGATTTGATCCTCTTGGACTCCAGCTGAGGTGCTTTAGTTTTCTTCCCAAGACCAGCAGACTACTAGGAAATACCCATTCTTCTAATGAGCAAGCAAACAATACAGACTCTAATGAACATTTAACGCAATTTAGCAAAAGTAAAAGGAAGTTTGATTTCTAACTGTAACATAGAATAAGATAGTGATCCTATAGTAACAACACAAAAGCATTAGCAAATGAATGAGCACCTCAAAAATTTTTCAAAGTGCTCAAATGATTATTAATTTCTTATTTCAAAGTGAAAAAAGTACAACTAGACATTACAATAAATTGCTAAGTAATAAGACCTTATTTATTCCCATTTGGTCACTTTCCCAGGGAAGTACCAAATCTGGGAAAAGAAATTATATTTCTTAATACTTAACACTTTCAGTTTATGAGGTAATAATAATCAAGTTTTAACAGTTAAAATGTTGTAAAATACTGTATTAGAAGCCACGGGCGTCTAATTTAGCATACAGAGAACACTATAATCAACATGACTTAACTTCTTAAATACAGAACTAAGAATTGATACATACTAAAGACAGTGCTGACAGCTAAAAGCTTAGGAGATAAAGTTGTCTCAAATCCAGATTTATCACATTTTGGCTATGGATTTTTGGGCAAGTTACTTTAAATCTTGGGATCTTAAGTTAATAGAATGGGACAGCTTCATGAAGTTGTTTATGAGAATAAAATGAAATAACCCGTGTAAAATGTCTAACACAATGTAAATGCTTACTAAATGTCATGATTAGCTACTATAATAACTATGACGTTATAAGTAATTATCAAAACACTCAAAGTTAAACTTGACCTTCACATAGGATATTATTACTTTAACTGATTAATGAAAAAATAAACATTGTGTATATTTTAAAACTGCACATTGTACAGACATAACTTCATGGTACAACCTTAGTAAATCTAAGTTTCATTCACTGTGTTCCTATGGTACTATGTATAAACTGTAAAAAACACAGAAATTAGAAAGTTTAAAAGACAAAAACACACATAGCTAACCACAGTTAAAAATATATGCCATCATAAAGAGCGTGATAAAGTATTATGGACTATTTGTTAAGTATACTTTAATAAAGTTGGAAAGAAAAAAAAAAAGAATTCCCTGAATGAAGAATATGGAGAACGCTCCTTGAAAACACTTCAAAGTCTTCTCTTTGTAGATTGCTTCTGGATTCCTCTCACCAAACTGCCAACCAGGAATTGATGCTCTTCAGAGCCCTTACACTATCAAGTAAGAATTAAAACTCTCCAAGTTGTTTCATGCCACACACCTACATGTGACACCTCTCATACTTTTTAAAGATAAAAAAGTTTACTTTCACATGTAGAGCAATGCTGTTTGAGAAGTCAGCAATATTCAACTGACTAGGAAATAAGGACCTGTACAACTTTTCAAATGGCTTTGACCTTCCTTTACAGTAAAGTCACTGCTTTTGAATACCAATTCTAAAAGGAGTAAAAATGATGTTTAGTTAAATTATACTTATTATATGTTATAAATTAGTCAAAAGCGGGCTGGGGATTTAGCTTAGCAGCATAAGCGCCTGCCTTGCAAGCACACGGTCATGAGTTCGATCCCTAGTACTGATAAAAAATAAACTAGTCAAAAGAGAAAATTATCTTAGCCAATACAATAACTGGAAGAAGAAAGCTATGCTGATACATGAGAATTGTCTGATAGTTTATTGAAATAGATCCAAGAAAAAAACCAAGATGTATTACAGGACTTAGTGTGTCTTTTATACTTTGTAAAATTTCATTCAGATTTGCAAAAGACATTTATATCAACTCAATGAAAACGGAGAGTTGAAGTAATATAATTCATCAAAAAGTAATAATGTATATGAGTAATCTATTGTTAATCTACTGATGGGCAGAATGTAAGGCTACCTCAGGGATCATCCTTTCAATGATTCCATGAAAGACTCGCTATTCCCCTTCTTCATCAATGATATGCTACTGGTATTGATTTGAAGCTAAAAAAAGATACAAATCTGTATCTACTTTTAGCTTAAACCACAGCAACCTCGATTTCATAGCAAGCAGATAATTCAGAAAGTGAATGCTATTATTATTTTTCTCTTTTTTTGGGGGGAGGTACCAGGGATCAAACTCATGACTTTGCGCTTGCCAGGCAGGCGCTTATGCTGCTGAGCTAAATCTCCAGGCCTTACTATTTTTTTTTCTTACACCATATCATGTACTACCGGATCCATTACAATGTACTTTTGGACACAAAGTATGTCCAGAAGTCCTCAGAGAAATGGTTAGGCATTATACCTTTATTGCCATAAAAACGAGAAAAATTCCTTTACAATATTTTTGTATTTAGTCTAGAAAATGCTACACAGTTAGAAAACTAATTATCTAAAATATTCCTACATGAAACCAACTGAACAAAATTCATCTGAGGTACTATAGCAAAGCTAGTAAGAAATAAATCCAAGACTTTATAGAAATGGGCAGAAGACGTGAGAAGGCCCAATAACACTAAAGTAATTTTATGATTCCTAAGATCTTGTACACAATGAAAGTAAGCAGATATTTGGTCATGCAACAATTCATATTTACTAAACCTTTGGCAGTTTTCAAGAAGTTTTTATAAATATCATTTAATGTAGCTAACCAATAACCCACAAAAGTAAGGAATAGAGTATTTATTCTCATTTTATAGATGAAAATCCATAGATCACAAGAGATTTAGTGACAAAATCATACCCTATAACTCTTAAGTCTAATACTTTTTTGATTGTGTAACCAAATATGGGGTTGTTAACCAGCAGTAGTATGATAATTCCAACTCAGGATTATAAATTTACTTGTAGATCTCAGTTTTCAGTCTAAATTTGTAAGTAACTACTAAATTTGTAAGTAACTACTTTCTTCAAAAAAACTACCTATATAAAAAAATTACCTATATAAAAATACATTAATCATAATGACTGGATCTCATTATATTGTATTTATTGGATCTTCTACTACCTTTCTACTTTCTGCCAAAAACAAATCTTTACTTGCTGAGCAAACAAGCTTAATCTGCCACAAACACATCTTCTCAATAACTTGTACAAACTTCTAAACTGTCTCACTCAAATTGGTAGAGCCACAAGAAATGGAAGAGTATTTTTCAATGCAGTAAATTAGTGATTAGTGATGAATTCATAAAGTAACTAACATAGTAGAACTGGAAAGCAAAGAAGACTGTCACCAGGTGAGGATAAAGGAGGTGCTAGATAAATCATGCCAGCAATGTTCACCCATTTATTTACTCACTTAACAGTACTCTGGAAGTATACAGGTAAACTTACAGATACTGCAGAATGAGTGATTACCATGAGTTGGGTACTATTACAGATGATTTGTGAGTATTGGCTCATTTTAACAAGTTAGTGACATAAGTATAACTACATTTTCATCCTACAGTTAAGGAAACTGACACTAAATAAGATGCTCCAAGTCACACACCAGGTACATGCCACTTTAGGAATTTTAATGTAAGCTCTTTGATGTCAGAGCCTTTGGTCTAAATGAGTCTTCTGCAGACTATCACTTGTGGGTCAAATCAAGACTAACACCTGTTTTTATATGGCCCCATGAATAAATGAAAAAATATTGTTAAAAATTTTTGTGATGTGAAAATTATGTGAAATTTAAACTTCAATATGTACACAGTCACATTCATTCACATATTGGCAGTATTTCACATTACAAAGGAAGAGTTGATAAGCTGTGATGGAGAACAAATATGGTCTACAAATCCTAAAATATTTACTATCTGGCCCTTTACAGAAAAATTGCTGGCTTCTGGCTCTATAGTATTCCACTTTATGGCTATTCAACATCTCCACCTGTATATATAAAGAAAGGCCTCAAACTCATACCCAAAATCAAACTACTGATTTCCTCTACCATCCACATCTCAATCCGTATCTCAGTAATCTTCCTTGTTGGAAAATCTATCCCTCTAGTTATAAACACTATATACCTAATGTAGCTTTAAGTCTTTCTTTCTTTTACTAATTTTCAAAACCATCAAGCAAATTTTCTTGTCTCTATCTTTGAAGTATCCAAACACATGTCATTATCTTTACTGCTAGCACCCTAGCCCAAACCATCACCAACCTATTTCTGAAATAACTTTTCACCAATTCCCCCTTGCTTCAACTCATGCCTAATGAAGCTGTCAGGCCGCTCTTCCTCTAATAAACCCTATGTCCTTCCTAAACACTCCCAGCATAGCCAAATTCAGGGCTTTGAGACTAACTCGCCTCCCTATCACTGTACATCTCTTCCGAAATGCCGCCACATTAGGTGGGCCTTCCTTTTCCATACAACCACATGGTTACACTCAGGCCTTGGAATCCCCATTTCTCTGCTAATTTATTGTTCCCCATATTATCAACCTTTCCATACTATACATATAACTGGTGTTTAATTGCATTTAAGTTTCCTGATTAGTTCATTTTCTTTATTTGGGTATCTCTGGCACAAGAGCATGGTATGGCATATATTAGGTGTCTAAGTAGACATCTGCTGAGTAAACAAGAAAATATTTCCTATATTCAAAATGCGCGTAGTATACTGACATGGAGATGGATAAACACATTCAACTTTTAAATGCTTGTAGTGGTCAGGTTTTTGTAGTGTATTTGTTATGTTTTTCTACTTTCTTATCAAATGTTCCCTAAACAAATCAGACTTCAGAGGTTTCAAGCTAAAAGAAGAGGTCGCTTTATAACCCTGTGGTCTATTATGTATGAAATTAATCTAATCAGCAATCTACCCCATTGAACAGGAGTATTGAGGTGGTGTTCAAACTCTGTGTATGTGTGTACTGGTAAGTGAACTCTGAACCTCATGCTTGCCAGGCAGGTGTTGCACCACTGAGCAATATCCCCAGCCCCTCAAACTCTGTCTGAAACACAAACTTCTTTCATTTCAGTCTGAATTCCCTTCATTGAGTTTCTGCTTCTAGTTCCATGCTGTCTAAGCCTACTGCCTTCTCCTCTCCAAAGTCTTCTTAAGTCTCACTACTTGGTTCCTATAACCACTTTTGAAGAGACATTCACTTCTTAGCCATAAATGCAGTAGTTTTCACAACAATAATATATCCTTTAAAACAGTACCATTTCTAAGAATGTACTCATATTTAGTTAGCGTTTGGAGGAGGTAAGAGAAGCACTCTACTGTTTGACCTGGAGGCAATGTCAATTACAAACATACTATATGTATGTTTATAAACAAACATGTGGGTGAGTTCTCAAATAGTAAAATGCATTGATGCACACATTATATAACCATAAAAAAATAATGGTTCCTAGGACACTGACCTATCTGACGGCTTGTTTCCTGGCCATTTTTTTTTAAACTAGGAAAAGCAGTTAGAGTTCTAATTTATTGACTTTTAAATAAATATATGGGAAAGCTGCAGATGTTGTAAGAGAAGAGAATCAATGACAAGAAATAGCCATACCCTCTTCTCCAGTCTAGCCAGCTGCTCTTTGTAGAACGCATCCTGCTTCTTTATCATTCGGTCTTTCTCTTCCAGCTGCTTAGCCTAAAAAAAGAAATGAGGAATATACTATATCAAGAAAAAGCAGCAACAGCAAAGTAAAAATCAACTATAAATTATATTAGAAGTATACAAAGCTGAAGATTTTTGCAATCCATTAGGTCTCTGCCATAGAAAAACATTAATATGATGATGACTGCTGTACTTAAATGTAAAGAATGAGCCTACACTGTACTTTAAAAAAAAAGTGTAACAGCTGTGTCCTACTTTGTCCAAATGTGTTTGGAAACTTGAGAATATAGCACATAACAGACTGTCTTACTTAACTTCTCTTCTGAAGAATAATTTCAAGGATTAATATTTTATATAATAAAGCTTGGATTTTATTCTGAGCATAAGATAATGGTTAATAACCTTTTTGCACAAAAAATGCTTATATACCATTTTGCATGCAGATCTTACTTTAAGAACTCTTATATTACGTAAAGAAATCTACATATCGATATAGGTATAATTCTATTCCCCACTTATGAAAAAGCAGGGGGGCCCACAAAAACATTGTAATTATTTGAATAACTCACAATAACAAAAGTAATTATTAAAACTTATGCTATTTCTAAATTATAAGATTTTATTTTATAAAATTTGAAAAGCAGTGATATATCTGATTCTTTGAAAAAGACTTAAAAATGACTATGGATGTTTTTTAAGATTAGTAAAACTATGGATTTCTAAAACTGTTGTTGAATTGGGTTTAATTGACCTTTGTTCCTAATGGAAGGGACCACATTGTATCACCTCAACTTAGAAAAAAATTTTTTTAATACATTTTTTGGTTGTTGTTCAGCAAATAGTAACACATGTCTGAGTAGAAAATAAGTGTGTTTTGGCATATCCCAAAGTGTGTCTTTGTGCATATGCCACACAATTTTATAAACTGATCCAGTGCTGACTAGCTCATTTGAGTGTGTGTCTACTCAATTCTCTGCCTAGTTTAGGTAAATTCATTTACACTCTGAGGGTTGTGTCATTACTTACTTTGTCTTCAAAATCCTGAAGCATGTTAAAAACAACAAGCAAACAATTATTTAATAATATAAATATTATTTTCCTAATATTACAGAGAAGTCAGATGGACAATGTCTAAAGTGCAAACCAAAAATGGAAATAGAAGAGATATGTAACTTGGAACACTTTCAAATGTCACTGCTCTTAATAAGATTTCAGTGAAAGGTTCATGCTACCTAAAAGCATATGAATAAATAAAACAAATACTATATTAAGATTACATAAAAATAAATTCAGATAAGAGAACATAATCAATGGTACAGCAGCGTGAAAACTTTAGTAATCTACCCAAAATACAAAAGAAAATGTAAAAGTCGTTTGTGCACACATATGTGCATGTGCTCTAGCTCAAAACCCAGGACACTGTATGACAGGCTAGCACTCAACCACCGAGCTGCAGAAAGAATTTTCAACAGACAAAACTAAATGGGAAAAAATATCCATGACTATACATCTAAAAAGAAAAGACATCTTTGTTCTCAACACACACCTAAAATATAAAGAAAATGAAAATGAATGGACACATAAGAACCTCACAAAACAAAAACATCATAAAGATTGAGGGCAACAAACATGCAACATCAACACAGCATCAGCGGACATAAAAAGCTATCTTTGGGACCTCACGGACAAGCTCAAAACTGAAATATTAATGCAAGTTAAGCAAGACATAAGTAGATTAATAAAAGAAACACTAAG